>JAFEMH010007089.1:0-102024 GCA_022495995.1 Adenophora triphylla var. japonica
GCTTGAAAAAATAAAAAATCTCATGCCATTCAATCAATGTAAAGCCGAAAACGATAAGATGTTAATGATAGACTTTCTCTTACACATTCTACCAATTCACGACACGAATCTTGAATTTTCGCAATCTTGGAACATGGATATGATAGTATGGGTAATATATTCATGAAAATAATGAAGAACTTTGTGCAACCTAAAACTGTATGTGTGAAATATACCACTCAAGGTTTAAAAAAACTGAGTATATAATCTATAACTAGACCCAGCTATTTCGGTGCAAAGTGGCAGCATGTGTCCAACTAACCAACATAATACCGCTGTCCTATTTGACCAAGATGTCACCCTCAACCTCAAAACATAAAAAATAAATTGTAATCACCTATCCACCAGCATAAACATGCATTGAACCTGAAGCATGAGATGATAGTTATGGTTGCATAAAATAAGCAGGAATATAAATTTGATGCTCACGTGATGGTCTTTCTCACGGCGGCACCAGAGGTCATGGTTTCCAGGAACGTAGTGTTATGTTCAAAACCTGGTCCTTCAAAAGAGCACATGGTCAAAATAAAGTTCTCAAATGTCTCAGCCACATCACTTCCGCAACAAGAAGAACATCTTTCTTGTTCTTCAAAGTGGATAAGCTCTTCACCCAAGTAACATTCTCAGAGTAGTCCAGTAAAAGTCTGAGATTATAAACACACGTAAACCCCCTGCAGCTTCAGCTCCATCTGAGGAAGGGAGGATCTGAGGCCTTGTAATGCCACCTAGTTTAACTACTCTTCTTCGATTCATAATGGCTATGTTTTGGGTAACACCAAATATGTTACCGGGTTGTTGGTTTATGCTCAGGCAGGAGGGTAATAACTGCAGCACCATGTGTATACAGTGTCACACACAGCGTTCTGACACACAAGATCTCTTGAAATATGATAACTCAAACTGAAACAAAATATATACACTATCAAAATAATGCATAGCATATAAGCAAATTAATCATTTTCATTGTGTCATATATTGTCTTTACAGCATTTTACCTCAAACAGATTGCTAGGCATTGTTGAAAATTTAATACAGACAAGAAATAGTATGCTAACCGGTAGAAAGATGAGTTTTCCTTCCTGAATTGAGGAAAGCAAAAGAGACCCACAAACTATTATAATCAGCATAAGATTTAAAAAGAAAAAACTCATAATTGAATTTCATCCGTAACTTGAAGCATGAGGAGCACATACATTTCATTTCATAATTTCTTGAAACCCACACACATACATACATGTGTCATCAGAATTCAAAAACTGCAATTGTGGAGCAGCGAAAGTGGGGAGTTGAGCATAAAATCAATGACCCAAACAAAAATAATTCCTAAATTTCGTAAGATTGAAAATATTTCCGATACTTACAATGTTTTGAGTTTCAAAAGTTTTAAAGGCTGGAGAAATTGAAGAAGAAGTCGATTTGAAAGGAAGAGGAGAGGGTCTTGATTTATTGTTGGGAAAGTCCCTCGATAAATTACTTCCTCCATCAGTTCTTATTTTGCTTTTTTTTTTCCACATTCTTGTTATTAGTTGATTTATTATTTTAAATTAAACGGATAACAGAAACATTTCACAACAAAAAAAAAAAATTACCCCCTTTCTATTTCTTAATTTATATTTATAATATTTATTTTTTCTTAATTATCGAGTAAAATTAAACTATCTCCATAGTCACATTCAACGGCGACATTTTAGATTTGAATTAAATAAAATTTCTGGCAATATAAAAATAGCTGGATTTTATATTTTTATATTAGATGAACCCCACATCGATATAATAGTTTTAAACGATTTATTCGTCAGCTCTTATTCTGCTCATTCTATAACCGTTTAAATAAATACGTTTTTTTATTTTATTTTTTAGTTTTGTCTTTGCCTTCTTGGATGTCAGTGAGGGTGAGACAGAGAAATAACATTACTTGGGGACAGGGTAATATTAATTTTACAAGTACGCTTTGAAATAGTATAATTTTGTTAATGTAAGGCCAAATTACAAAAAGGGGTCTTTGAGGGGTGTTTGCAATATAGAAGGATCTAAAACTTATCAAAATCAAAGAGATTAAGAAGTAAATACTAAATTGGGTTTTTTTGACAGAACGGTTTTGCGTAATAGCGAATAATCTTTTCCAGTTCTGGACATACCGCAGCCAAGTTTTACGTCCCAAAACGAAAATTCAAACCCTTGTTTGAAGGGACTAGGAGGAGTATTTTATAAGACCCTTATTTGCTACACCCACCAGCCAAGAACGCCTGACCCTACTTCGCTAATAGCTAATTTGGAGGCTGGTAACGTCGGACCCTACGTTGTCATTAGTGCCAATCGACATTTCAACTACTATGCTCTACCTTCAGTTTTAACCTACCTTTTATGATTTTAGCAGTTTTAACCCCATTACAAATGGGTCACGCAGCATACTCCCTCCGTCCTGCGCCTAATGTACATTTATTTTCCTTTTGATCCGTTTCACCAGTGTGAACTATCATAAAATGGCAAAGGTTTTAATATTTTATATTCTCCCTATCCCACCCACTTCATTCTCTCTCTTCATTTTTCACTCATATAATTTATTCACCAACCTACTATTAACTCCACTCATTCTCTCTCTTCATTTCATATCACAGCTGTACATTTTCATTATCTTAATAGTATTTCTTAGTTATTGTGAGCAAAATCTTGGTGCACACTTGGATGGGACGGAGGGAGTATATTTTAACCCGACACACTAACTCCGTCCAAAAATGTTACAAAATTAATGAAATTTAACGAAATTTAACGAAACCTCTGTTTATCTTACAAAAATGGTTTCCTCCTCAATTTCCGAATCATACACTATTAAAATTCCTTTCTTCCCACTAACCCACTTGATGATGCAGGAATAGTGCCGTTATCAATCTCCGTCTAGCTGCAAGATTGATCACCTAGCTTTTGACCTGAAAACAGAACCCACGACTAGTCGAAATGGCCTCCGGCGAAGACCCTCGGGCGTGAGAGTAAGTATGGTGATACGAGAGCTAAAATATTATAATGAATAATGTATTCGAATAACAAATAGCAATTACCTCTGTAAACCGTTAAAGATGTGAAGTATTTTATAGGCCTCTGACATAAAAGGTATAATTGTAGTAGGATTGTAAATGAAATCCATAGAATGTGGTTCGATTTGTATAAGAGATCGTGTCCATATATAACTGCCGAGCCTGTAGGACTTCCTTATGAAAAGAGTTGTAAATACGCCCGACTCACATGGAGTCGACGTACTCTTTCGGTAGGTCGAGGTTGCACTGGCCGCACGCCTTGAGTCGACCCGACCGATTGGCCATAATCGCCTGGATAATGCTTTGAATCAAGATCACGGATCGTATGCCCGGACAAAGCTAGGCCTGGGACCGTGGTGGTCGAACAATGAGCTAGAACTGGACCGATCTTTGGGCCGATGGGCCTCTGGGGCCTTGTAATAATTAATTAAAATGGTGACCCACCAAGAATGTGGTGGCAAATTTGTAAATAAGATTGGGCTTGCTCGTTGGGCCTAGCCCGTCACTTTTATTCCGTTCGGTGGCCCCCAACTTTACATGGTGAACTTTGTTGACCAGGGAAGTTATAAGAATTTTTATGTAAGCTTTATGTAGATCGCGTACGTAGATGCTCGAACTACCGGTTGGTCGGCCAGATGATCACGTGGCTTAATCTCGAGCCCTAGATAGATTTTGACGGCCGAGATCCTTTGAAGCGTTTGTATTTTCATAATCATTGCTAAATTTGACGCTTGGACAAACCGCCTCGAGAAGCCGTTTCTTTTAAGCATTAATTGAAAACTTTTAAAGCCGTTTGAAGCCCCTGAGCAACCTTTCCCATTCAGAAAGGAATTAGCAAAATGAGTATATAAGGAAAATCCTTTTCCTTTTTGGATCTTTACAAACCCCTAATTCTCGTGCGTCCACGTCCCGAAGAACAAGGCAAGAGCAAATCTTCGATTCTCCAGGCGCACTCCGAAACTTCTCTGGTTTGTTTTCGAAATCCATCCTCCCTATTTTAACCAAAGGTACCCCTTTCTTCACTTCGTTTTTGGGTTTAATTTTTGCTTTCCTCTTTCAATTCTCACGTCATGGCTAGGTCCTTTAGTTGTGAACCCGGGGCTTGATATGGCTATCGCACCTTGTCAATCGTAGAAGTATACTGAATGCTACTTTAAGGGTGGGGTATAGAAGGAGATAAACCGCTGAGTTGAGTGTATTTCCATCTTGACCCGGGTGGGCTTATACTTTAGCGAGAGCTAAGTTTGCCCTGTAGGAGAAACCTCTAGTGTAATTTAGAAACCGACCCGCACCAAAAGAGTTGTGTCAGGTTTCACCTTTTTCACGAATTGCTCGACCATTATAGTCTTGTTTTACATCGTGGTCCGTGAATACCCCGTCCCGATGCAACGCGCATTCCTAGAGTAAAGTTTGAAATAATTAATTATATAAAGTCGGATCGAAATGGGATATTCATTTAGGGCGATTACCTCTCGCTTTAAACCATATTAAAAATATTAGTTTAATTTTTTGAGAGTCGCCACGCCACTTTGATATAAAAGCCCAAAGCTTTGAAAAAGGCTAAACAGCTTAATCGGGTCTCTGGGGTCAAGTTACAACGTATTAGAAGAAACGCCATCACTCCTATTGCCCGACTCGGGATCGTGTCTTCTTCTAGCATGTGGGGTGTCACAAAGGTCATGGTATGTGTTTACAAGGTGAATAGATAGAAGAAACGGATCATGCATAAGGAGGAGAGGGAGAGAAAGAATTAATCGATGATCACACCCTTAACCTTTCTGAGCCGCCCTCTGAAGGGGTACGCACTAATCAACGTTCATCCTTGGGGGATCAAGTCGATCATGGATAATTATAACTAAGGTGGAAGGAAAGAAATAGTTCCTAGATCCATTGGGTTTCTTTTCTGGGGCGAAACCTTAGATCATCCTCTGGCCATAGCATATTTAAATATATTAAACAAAACGCCCTCTAAATCTAGCATATATGACTATTACAAGCAAGAAATAAAGTAATTAAAATATACTAAGCATGCAAACAATAAATCTAGCATAATAATAAAGACAATAATAATAAAGACAAATAAAAATAACCAAAGACTTACCTAATGATGGCAAGGCTTTCTGATCGAATCTATGAAGATTCGAAGAACGTTCTCGATAAAATGAGTTTAGACTTAGAAAACTCGAGTTTAGTCTCAAGTTTTTCTATGGAGGAAATCTCAAGTTTTGGTCTTGAGTTTTCCGTGAGAATCATTCCTCATGTGTTCAAAGTGTGAGGCGGAGTGGGGTTTATATAGTGAAAGGAATTGGGGAGGAACGGCTTCAAAACCGATGTGGGAAAGTGACAAAAGGCCGATCGGCCATTCATTACTTTGGCCCAAATCCTTGGCCCAAATGGCCTAGAAGCTTCTCGGCCAGCCCCAAGAAGTGGCCGGCCACCTCCCTTTTTGCTTCGCCTGCACTCGCAAATGTACACATGATTTGCTTGGCCTGCTTTTAAAACAAATTAGTACCAATGTTTATTCGTTTCTGCCTTTTGCACTTTTGCAACCGCATTTTGATCACTATAATGACTTCTTTCGCATCTCTTCGCTCTTTCGGGGATTTTATCTTTCATTTAATCCCGTGAATTTTTATAAATCAATTTTGTCCCAAATTTCCATATTTTCCTAGCTTAGTCCCCGAATTTTCAATATTTCCCATTTGGTCCAAAAGCTTCTAAATGCCGCTTAGTCCCAAATTTTCCGAATTGCGCTTCGCTCCTTTTTTCTGCGCTCTGTACTAACAAGAGCCCCTCGGCGACGCTTCTTGTAAGACAAGTGGGGTCGACGGATAAAGAATAGGATCCGTCCCGAAAAAGGAATTTCGTGGAGGTAAGTGACAATGATTTTGCGATGCAAGGGTAGGACCTCGAGCCGATGCTCGCAAAAAGTGATGACCAATTGTGTAGGTCGAGCTGGCCGGAACTCCACGTCGGCTACTCTACGTATCCCAAAAGGAATCAAGCCAAGTCGTAGTTCGAAAGAGAGTGGGCGTTTAGTACCCGAGAGTTGGCGACGTGTAGCGTCGTCAAACCAAAGATGCGATTTGTGCAAGTTGCTGGGGATCGAATCTAAGGGCGATTCGAATAATATTGAGAGATGTACCTTAAGGAGAATCAAGTATAGTCTCGCTTCTCCGTGGGAAAATATGTTGTGTGTGGAAAGGAAATTCAAGTATAGTCTTGATTTTTCCCTTGAAAATTGTGTGTGATGGAACAAATCAAGTGTAGTCTTGATTTCTCCGTGGAAAAATATGTTGTGAGATAATGTGTGGAAAGGAAATTCAAGTATAGTCTTGACTTTCCCTTTGAAAATTGTGTGTGATGGAACAAATCAAGTGTAGTCTTGATTTCTCCGTGTGAAGATATGTTGTGAGATAATGTGTGGAAAGGAAATTCAAGTATAGTCTTGATTTTCCCCTTGAAAATTGTGTGTGATGGAACAAATCAAGTGTAGTCTTGATTTCTCCGTGTGTTGTGCAAATAAACCAAGTTTAGTCTTGATTCGCGTACAGAGAGAAAGTGTATGGGGCAATGTGGGAAAAACCGTGTGGAATCAAAAGCCAAATATTTGATCGTACGGGGAGTCACCCAAAGATTTGGATAATTTTGACTTCGAAATGCGGGACGGACCTTTCAAGGTGCGGGACGGACCTCAAGATGCGGGACGGACCCTTTGAAGATACGGGACGGACCTCGAAGGTACGGACGGACCCTCCGAGATACGTGACGGACCTTTGAAATGGAGGATAGACCTCAAATGCGGGACGGACCCTTTGATATGCGGGACGGACCTTTGAAGGTACGGGACGGACCAAGATGCGGACGGACCCTTGAAATGGAGGATAGACTCTCGAAATGCGGGACGGACCCTTTGAAAGTACGGGACGGAAAGATACGTGGACGGACCCTTGAAATGGAGGATAGACCTCGAAATGCGGGACGGACCCTTTGAAAAGTACGGGACGGACCCTCCGAAGATACGGACTGGACCTTTTGAAATGGAGGATAGACCTCTAAAAATGCGGGAAACCGTAGCCGCCAAAGGACTTAGGCTACTCAAGCATACCGATGAAGAATAGTTGTGTGAATTGATTGGGATTATTATGGCTTCCCGAGCCGAAGAACCAAGCGATTAAAAGATTGGGATAATCATTGCTAAGGCTTAGAGAGGAGTCTTGTCTCCTAGGCTTAAGGCTAGGATTTTAGAGAGGTATTTGTCACCTAGGCTTAAGGCTAGGGTTTAGAAAGGTATTTGTCACCTAGGCTTCGAGGCTGTGGTTTTAGAGAGGCATTTGTCACCTAGGATTTAAGGCTAGGGTTTAGAGAGGTATTTGTCACCTAGGCTTGAGGCTAGGGTTTAGAGAGGTATTTGTCACCTAGGCTTAAGGCTAGGGTTTAGAAAGATATTTGTCACCTAGGCTTCGAGGCTAGGGTTTAGAAAGGTATTTGTCACCCAGGCTTAAGGCTAGTGGTTTAGAGAGGTATTTGTCACCTAGGCTTGAGGCTAGGGTTTAGAGAGGTATTTGTCACCTAGGCTTGAGGCTAGGTTTAGAGAGGTATTTGTCACCTAGGCTTAAGGCTAGGGTTTAGAGAGGTATTTGTCACCTAGGCTTCGAGGCTGTGGTTTTACATTTGCGGTAAGTCTAAACAAGGCGCTTGAGCGTAAAGGTTATTGGTTTAAACTAGGCGAGGCCGAGTAAGTCGATGATAGAAGGTGGGATTAGGTAAGTTTGATGTCCAGAGATAAGGGCCGAGTCATCTTGAGAGTCACAGAGATACGTTTTTGATAGATTTGAAGAGTTTGAAAATTTGTGGAGACCAAAGAGTGATTTTTGTAGACAAGGTACCAAGGAGGACAAGATTTTGAAAGCATGTTTATTTGATAAAGAGGCCTTATGATTAATCATGTTTCTAACTAACTCAAAGAGTTTGCCACATGCCGATCTTGATGACAAGCGGATGCCCTTCATGCTAGATATGACTTCATTGGAGCTCCGATTTTTGTTAGAGCACATAGTCGACCCATTTTTGTTGAGGGGAGCCCCAATGTTTGATGAAGTGACCTTGGCGAAGTCCCGCTGATGATGAATGGCGAAGCCCCGCTTGATGATGCAAAGCAAACTCCGAAGGGAATGGCGAAGCCCCGCTGATGATGCAGAGCAAACCCGAAGAGAGCCCGAGAGAACACTTTAACAAAAGCCCCAGCTTGGGAGAGATTCAATGCATCCCTATTTGCAGACAGAGTCATCTTGCGGCCACTGGGGCGACCCCTCATTTCGAACAATGGTCAATCGCCGCCGGACAAGACTCGGAAATGTATATGTGCAGGGGCGCATTTTTTCGAAGGTGGGAATGGATCCCGAAGTTCGTGTATGACACTTTCGCTTTTGGGTTTGACTCTTTGGGAGAGTATAAGCATCACAAGGTGTGGAAAAGTGTATGGAAGCCCCCGGCAGACGTAAAGACAAAGGTTTGGCTCTATTTTCCTATGATGTAGAAAAAGAAGACTTGTCGAGACATTTGAAGAATTATTTTATTCGTAATTATATCTTGATTGCTCGTGGAATGGACCTCACCGATTGGTTTATCAAATTCCAATTATATAGGTAAACAAATGAATGTTTTGATTTGAAGGTGAAATCAGCTTGTCTTTTAGAAGGAGAAGGATGTTCCGCTGTTGCTTGGCCGCTCCGTTCGGTTCGTGGTAATTGTGGTGCGGGCCGCCGTTGCATTGATCTCCTTCATGGGAAAGAATGAAAATAGAAAAGATTGGGGTGGAAGAAAAGGTGGGAATTGACTCGATTATAACCCAAAGATTTTTTCATTCCTTCAAGTGAAGATTCTTTGTTCCTTTGTTCTCGCAAGCCGAGGAGTAGTCCCCGGCGCGTGTCTCCTTGCTTTTACCGGAGTGCCGCCGAGAGGCACCTGATGCGAAGCCCCAAAGTGAGACTTTTGCGTACAAGGTTTGAGGAGTCGAATGAACGAATTTCAAGAATAGGACGAGTTCCCAAACTTTTGAGAGAATATGTAATATGCTCACGTAGATAACAAGTGACTCAAAAATCTGAATATGCATTTCTTTTAAATAATCTTTTGAGAATGCCATCCGGTAGCGGTTGTAGCCGGGCTTTGGGTTGCGATCGACCATTGGATGATGCTTAACATGACCTCTTAAAGTGAGAGGTCTACCGGGCCATTTGCCGAGAGGTTGGCTTGAGGGATGTGTTTGGAATTTCTAAGGTGAAGGGATTTTTCTTGTTGTCAGTTTCTTCGTAACCTCTAAGAGTGAGGTTAACTTTGATTTTGATAAGGTCAAGGGTGGTGATGGAATCCTCTAAAAGTGAGAGGATGGACTTTGGAATTGGTTTACTGGATTTGTCCAAGAGGGAATTTTTGTTGCTTCTTCTCGCGAGTTTGTTGTGATTTCAAAGCAGTAACTTGATCACGATAGACCTTCACTCGATGTCTCATTTTCACAACCTTTGAGATGGGAGGTTCACTTCGGAGTGATGGAGTTTTTTTTTTTTTTTTTTTTTTTTTTTTTTTTTTTTAAACACCCTCTTATCGAGAAAAGCCTTCGGATTTGTTTGCTCGCGATAGCCCCTAGTGTATGCCTTAGGATGGTTTTACCTTTTCCTCTTGGGTTTGGAGGTGGTCCCTTCGAGGGAGCCCCGTATGAGTTTCTTTCGCATTCCGCCTTTCTTGAGCTTGGAGGTGATTACTTCCTTTCGTGAGTCGAGGGAGCCCCTAGTACGGGCTTCTTCCTGTAGGTCTCAAAACTTGTCGATCTTGAAATGAAAGGGTATTATTTAGTGAGGATAAGGTTATGGCTTCCTATGGTGAGAGGTTTAAGCTTCAATCGCATACGGATAGCATTCTCAAAAGAGTATTTAAAATAAATGCAAACTCATTTAACCGACTTATTAAGTAAGGCGTAATATATTCGACCATAAGAAAGATATGTGAGCATATTCAATGAAAGCTTATCGATCAAAATGGAAAATCAGTAGGAGACGCGAGATTTGGGGTTGGTGAGCCCCAAGTTGATATTCATGCAAAGCACTTCAGTGAAGGATAGGAACAACTCCTTGCATCTTCTTTAAATTGCAAAGTGGCGTGAGCAAAGCTATTTTCCGATGATGAGCAACAACGGTCTTGTGCTTGTCTTGACCATATGGAAAGGAGGTCAAGTGGGGAGAGTGTATTTGGGGAAGTGTATGTTTGAGAAGGTATAACGGGTATGTACAAGGAGTGTATGAAAAGTATATGGTGGAGTATGGAGAGAGTGTATAAGAGAAGGGTGTATAGGGATGGTGTATATGAAGAAGGAACGGTGAGTTGTTTACTCCAATCAAAGCATTCATTCATTTGTTTACTTTATTAGCCGGTGAGTTTATCAAAGGAGATTAGCAACCAAGTGATAATTATAAATAAAACAATCTTCTTGAAAGTAATGCGAGATTATGTCTCAAGTCTAGAGAGAAAAGAAAGAAAGACCTTTTTATTATTGAAGTAACTAATCTAAAGTGGACATTACATATCAATGCCCAAAGTGGACGTAAGAAAGACGCACTAGAACCTACAAGACCGAATGAATCTAAATCCTTCCCTCGAAGGTGAGGGTTCCTTCATCAATGAGGCCTTGGGTCTTCCTTGGTTGATCAATCTTTGAATTGAGCGTTTCGCTTGCACACATTTGTCGCTGGTATGCCCAAACAGATTTGTGGTATCTCTCGCAAAACTTGGATGTATCTAAGTCTTCCTCGGGGTTAATAGGCTTGTAGTTCCTCGAGCGGCTTGATCAAACTCTTTCCACCAAAATGTCGAAGAACTCACCCACAGCATTCCTAAGTCATCAAAATGTTCCTTGTTGATCTTCTTCTCGGGTATTGGTGCCTTTCGTTGGCTTGGTGGCCACAGCAGCATCCCGAATGAGAAATTTCCGATGTGTTGAACCATAAGTGGGACCATAAGCATGTGGATGATAGTGGACTCGGAATTGCACAGAGGAGGAACTCTTCTCAAGCATTCGTGAATGTAAGACAAATGGTATTGCTCAATTTCATGCATGTCTGAGGAGGTTGATCACTCCCAACCTCATGTTTTGAGACTTCTTTAAGGGCTTCAATGCTTTTCTCCATAGACATGATGCAGAATTCTCGTAAGAACATACTACAGAGTCAAACCAATGAGTTGAATTAGACTCACAATTAATCTTAAGGCATCTCCGAGAAAATAGTTGATCTCCACAATTTGAGAGTTTGACCGGCCGAAGTTGCCTACGAACCCTTACCATTTAAGGTATGAGTCTCAGGTCACCGTAGTTCGAGGGGGCCCCGATTGATGATACAACCAGTGGTTAAGTTTAGAGAAAGAGAGAGGATGAATGTAAAAGAGTCCGTTTGGTGAAAAAGGGAGAGGAAGATGACTCGATCCTTGGTCAAATATAAGTGAGGGTGATCTAGACGAGCTAATCGGACTCTGGTAAGTTGGCTTAGGATAGGCCCTAGATGGTGGTTTGATCTAGGAAGGGTGCTAGAGATAAAGGATCTAAACTATGGATGGTTTTAAGACTAAGGGAGCAAACCATGGATGGTTCAAGAGGTAAGAGGTAGAACTTTGAAGGGTCCTAACTTGAAGGATGTAGACCGTGGGTGGTCAAAGGTAGAGGAATGGACCATGGATGGTCCAAGAGACGAGGTGGACCTCGAAGAGTCTCAGTGGAAAGGTGGACCTTTAATGGTCCTAGATAGAGAGAGTGGACCTCGAAGGGTCCTAAATTGAGGAGTGGATCTTGAAGGGTCCAAGAGAAGAAGAGCGGACCTCGAACGGTCCAAGATATGAGGAGTGTGGACCTTGGAAGGGTCCAAGAGATGAGGAGTGGACCTTAAAGGGTCCAAGAGAAGAGGAGTGGACCTTAAAGGGTCCAAGAGAAGAGGAGTGGACCTTAAAGGGTCCAAGAGAAGAGGAGTGAACCTTGAAGGGTCCAAGAGAAGAGGAGCGGACCTTGAAGGGTCCAAGAGAAGAAGAGTGGACTCGAACGGTCCAAGATATGAGGAGCGGACCTCGAAGGGCCCAAGAGATGAGGAGCTGACCTTGAACGGTCCAAGATATGAGAAGTGGACCTTGAATGGTCCAAGATTGGGAGAGTGGACATAGTATAGGAAGAGCACCACGAAGGGTCAAAGAGTGGACCTTGAACGGTCCAAGATAGAGAGACCGATCCTAGAGCGGTCCGGGCAAGAGAGGGTGTGGACCTTGAAGGGTCCAAGAGTAAAGAGCGGACCCTGAGGGTCCTAGAAAATGGAGAGTGGACCTCTGAGGGTCCTAGAAATGAGGAGTGGACCTCGGAGGACCTCGAAGGGTCCTAGAAATGAGGAGCGGACCTCTGAGGGTCCTAGAATGAGGAGCGGACCTCGAAGGGTCCTAGAAATGAGGAGCGGACCCTGAGGGTCCTAGAAATGAGGAGTGGACCCCTGAGGGTCCTAGAATGGAGAGGACTAACCTGGAAGGGTCCTAGAAATGAAGAGCCGACCCTGAGGGTCCTAAATATGGAGCGACTCCTGAGGTCCTAGAAATGAAGAGTGGACCTCGAAGGGTCCTAGAAATGAAGAGCGGACTCTCGGAGGGTCCTAGAAATGAAGAGCGGACCTCGAAGGGTCCTAGAAATGAGGAGCGGACCTCGGAGGGTCCTAGAATGAAGAGCGGACCTCTGAGGGTCCTAGAAATGAGGAGCGGACCTTGGAGGGTCCTAGAAATGAAGAGCGGACCTCGGAGGGTCCTAGAAATGAAGAGCGGACCTCTGAGGGTCCTAGAAATGAGGAGCGGACCTCTGAGGGTCCTAGAAATGAGGAGCGGACTCCTCGGAGGGTCCTAGAAATGAGGAGAGTGGACCCTGAGGGTCCTAGAAATGAAGAGCGGACACTGGAGGGTCCTAGAAATGAAGGAGCGGACCTCGGAGGGTCCTAGAATGAGGAGCGGACCTCGGAGGGTCCTAGAAATGAAGAGCGGACCTCTGAGGGTCCTAGAAATGAGGAGCGGACCTCGAAGGGTCCTAGAATGAAGAGGAGCGGACCTCGGGAGGGTCCTAGAATGAGGAGTGGACCCTGAAGGGTCCTAGGAATGAAGAGCGGACCTCTGAGGGTCCTAGAAATGAAGAGCGGACCTCGGAGGGTCCTAGAAATGAGGAGTGGACCTTCAAGGGTCCTAGAAATGAGGAGCGGACCTCGGAGGGTCCTAGAAATGAGGAGAGCGGACCTCTGGGAAGGGTCCTAGAAATGAAGAGCGGACCCTGAGGGTCCTAGAAATGAAGAGCGGACTCGAAGGGTCCTAGAAATGCAGAGATAGTTAAGCATTTTATTTACAAAAAAGCCCTCTATTTTTATAGAACCTACTCTTGGTCAAGAAGGGATACCCCTTTTCGCAACTAACTAAAGGTCCTAAAGTGGTGGATCCTAACGACTAACCGTCTCATATAGACATTTAAGATGATATTTATGGGAAGTACCACAAACCCACGATAGGCCAAGATCTTTTAACAATATATCAATCAACCTTACATACTGCACGTCCTCTTAAAATGAAATCAATTTTTTAGTGCTCTTTAATCTCTCTATAGATCTTGACTTATCATTGATTCGTAGTGACTTAACATAAAGACCTTATTAATTGTCTACATAAAAAAGCTAGTTAAACCAACCGGTCACAAGGAGCGTATTCCTAGCAAAGTGGGTGAAGCACAAGGGTTAGAGTTGTCAGCTTCCCACCGTGCACCCGAAGCGCACGGGGATGAGTGGATGGCCAAGCTGAGACCTCGGAAGGGAGGCACATGATCACCATACACTTCCCGCACTTTGGCTTCTCCGAAGGGTTAAAGGGGTAGCCGTGCAAGGTGACACGGACTCTAGTGGTAGTGTGAGGTAAAAGTCTAATTTCTTTTTTAAGGAAAAAAAGAGAAAGATTTTTTATTTACATGAGATGCATGTGCATGCAATGCAACAGCTTAAGAATAGGAGAAAAAGAAAAGAAAGCAAAATACAACACCACAAAAGAAAACGAAAGTTCGACTCCACTTAGTTTGAAAAAGATTTCAAAAACAAATTCCCACAGTAGTCGCCACTCGTGAATACTCCCGTCCCGACGCAACGCGCATTCTGAGGTTTGAAATAATTAATTATATAAAGTCGGATCGAAATGGGATATCTTTCCATTTAGTGACACTCGCTTTAAAACCATATTAAAAATATTTAGTTTAATTTTCGAGAGTCGCCACGCCACTTTGATATAGCCCAAAAAGCTTTGGAAAAAAAAGGTACTAAACAAATGTAATTGGGTTCGGGGGGTCAAGTTGTTACAAATGTAAGAAGAAACGCTATCACTCCTAATCAGCCCGGACTGGATCGTGCTCTTTCCTAAGACATGTGGGGTGCATTGGGTCAGTGTGCGGTGTTTACAGGGAATAGATAGAAGAAACGTGGATCATGCATAAGGAGGAGGGGAGAGAAAGAATTAATTGATGATCACACCCTAGAACCTTTCTGAAAGTTAGGCCCTCGGAGGTGCAACTAATCAACGCTCATCCTTGGGGGATTGTTGATCAAGCGGGATAATGGCTATAACTAAGGTGGAAGGTAAGAAATAGTTCCTAGGATCCATTGGGTTTCTTTGGGCGAAACCTTAGATCATCTCTCGGTTATAGCATATTTAAATATATTAAAACAACCTCTAAATCTAGCATATATGACATAAGCAAGAAATAAAGTAATTAAAATATACTAAGCATGCAAACAATAAATCTAGCATAATAATAAAGACAATAATAATAAAGACAATAAAAATAAACGTAAGACTTACCTTAATGATGGCAAGGCTTTTGGATCGAATCTATGAAGATTCAAGAACGTTCTTGATAAAATATTTAGACTTAGAAAACTCGAGTTTAGTCTCAAGTTTTCTATGGAGGAAAATCTCAAGTTTTGCTTCCTCAGAGTTTTCCGTAGAATCATTCCGTCGTTCAAAGTGTGAGGCGGAGTGGGGTTTATATAGTGAAAGGAATTGGGGAGGAACTGGCCTAAACCGATGTGGGAAAGGACAAAAGGCCGATCGGCCAACTATTACTTTTGGCCCAAATCCTTGGCCCAAACGGGCTCAGAAGCTTCCTGGCCACCCCCAAGCAGCTCGCCCAGCCACCTCCTCGTCGCCCCACTGTACCATGATTTGCTTCGCCTCGTTTTAAAACAAATTAGTACCAATGTTTATTCGTTTCGGCTCTCGCACTCCTTGCAACCGCATTTCGACCACTATAACGACTTCTTTCGCACTTCGCTCGGGGATTTTATCTTTCATTTAATCCTGTGAATTTTTATAAATCAATTTCGTCCCAAATTTCCATAATTTCCGATTTAGTCCCCGAATTTTCAATATTTCCCATTTCGTCCAAAAGCTTCTAAATGCCGCTAGGGGTCCCAAATTTTCCCGACTGCGCTTTCCCGTCCCTTTTTCGGACCTAGGGTACTAACAGGGTCCCAACAAGCCTTCCTTCCTTAGGGATAGAAAAGGATTTCCTGGGAATCTAGATCGCCTACCGTGTAGGTCCCTCGAGTCCCCGTACATAGGACTCGATCTCCTCATTTCCTCTCGTTCTTCATATGTCGACTCAAGAGCTGACGGCGGCCTTCTGCCTCAACGAGCTCTCACTCTACCAACATTGCCGATGCTTTTTGCTCAACAGGCCGTCCCTAGCCGTAATGCAGAGGGGTTACGTCCCCCAAACCCAAACCCGGGAAAGCAAAAAGCTTCGTAATCTAGGCTTAAAATATTGTACGATCACTTCATGGGTCGTATAGGGAGGAGTTCAGCTAACGACACGACTGGGCCAAACAGCTTTGATGCCTTTTGTTGGGCACGTACAAGACTACGGACCCTACCAGCGGTTTTCACTTCGAGCCAATTTGAGGCCTGACTACGACTTCCTTAGACCCGTTTGTCTCGTGAATTTTTGGAATGCACCTGTTTGCAAACGCCCTATACGGCAACCAGCCACCACTCGCAGGTGCTTATTTGCTTCGCGCGATGATTTGCGCATTCTCTGTGGTACGAAGCCTCAAGTGCGCACGTATTTAGGGAATTTTTTAAGGTCGTATACGATAAGAGAAACTCATGGGTTTAGTACCCACCACATGTATGAAATGCCCCAAAACTTTTCATTAATTTGCCCGACAAAGTAGCAGGATGGAACTCCCGCGAATACCGGTGGAAAGTAGAAAAGGATGGGAGTTCCCCTGCCCGACGACACTTACGAGACGATAAAGGAAGAAGACTATCAAGTCCTCTTCACGGAGCAAAGAGTTAACCCAGTAAAGCCGAATTTGCCGTAGCTCAAAGGGGCACTATTAATCGGGTCGCCCTTTCCAGACGGATAAAGATTTCTTCTATACAAAGTTGGCATGGACGCAGTGGGGGAGATAGGCGAGGAGGTTCCCTCGGGCCTTGGCAGTGCGAGGCCCTACATATCCGTAACGGTGACCTACGCCTTAGGTAGATTCGAGGATCAATGTCACTTTTGCCAAAAAACACCCAATTATCGTAGAACCCATGGGGAGCACTTTGCAAGTAAACTCGTTATCTTCTTTTTCCTTTCACTCGCACTCCTTTTTTTTTTATTCGTCTGGGCCAAGCAAGTGGGCTCAAACATCTTTTGCTAACTCGTTCCTTTCTTGTTTACGTAGTGCATTACCCTCGAACAACAGGTGCAAACATGAACCGCATTGTCGGCATAATACTTGACTCGAAAGAGCAAGAAGGCCCATGGAAAGGCAAATGCTCGAGCTAACAGAGAAGCGTGGAGGTCAGCACTGCCAAAGTCAGCTGCGCTTCCCCACCTGGGCCGTGCCTTCGGACGCATCCTCCGTAGATGGGTCGGGACCTTTCCAACCGGTCGACGATCCTACCTGTCGATCAATCATAAGAGGCGGAGGTTGAAATTTCCTAAGAGAAAACATTGGAATCTAGCCCTTCCCCAGTGAGCAAGATGGATCCATCCCAATCAATTTCATCGGGACGTGGATCTTGGAGATGACTTGAAAGCGTAACGATGATGCCCTCTCTCCCCTCAAAAAACCAAAAGTGAAAAGGAGGTCGAGGTGCTCTCGGCCCCGATAATGATGAAACTAGTACTTCCCATGATCCTCCCCCTCCCCAAGCTCTCTCCCATGACTAGTGGCGGAGATCGTGCACTGCCGAGGTGGCAAATGCTTAGCTACGTGCTCGCCCCTCACCGTGATTTGACTGTATGAGCCGTCGCTACCACCGAGCCGGGGTAAGGGCAGCCGTCAAGGTGCTAAGGGTCAGGGATCCAAAATTATGCTATCCAAACTTTGTTGAGAAGCGGCTCACCCTCGAAGGAATCTTGATGATAGGTCCGTCCTATCTCATTGTGAGGTAATACGCGATTTTAGACATTTTCTTCGTCTGTTACTTTTAGTCGCCACATTTTGTTGATCGCCCTTTTGATCCGGAACTACTCTGCCGAGCTAACCAATTACTATTTGTGGATGTAGTCTTTAACCCTCGTCGAAAGCTGTGCCAAGAGTGGTTAGAGAGCGGCCATCGAACAGTAGAGGGTCGCCACAGCCTGCCTATGCCCAAAGTTCAATGGGAGATAGATGAGTCAAGGAGAAATACTGGCGATCCTGATGTGGCATACAATGCCATCAAGTTTCTTCAGCAGAGACGTCGTTTCGAGTGCCGACAGTGGACAAGGCCCCGACGGGGGCTTCTTAAAGAGGCCGAAGAGAAGAATGCTCACAGGGGGAGGTTGATACTCAAGTGAGGCCGACAAGTCTCACTCGGATAAAGATAATAAGCGGAGCTAGACAAGAAGCTTCCGTAAGGAAAGCGGAATTGAAGCGATATTCGAAAATGACCGAGGACCAACTTATCAACTCGAAAGACCTCCGGGAGGTGGCAAGGCCGCTGACGCCAAGTCAACAAAATGACTTAATGCTACAATATTATTATTGATAAAGCGAAGGATTTCTTTGATAAAGGTCGTCGTCACACGGCCCGTCGAGCCATAGCTGATCCAACAACTGATGTATCTTTAGAATGTGCTTAGTCCCGATGGGCGTCTCGAAGGACAATACGATACATTGAAGCCTACGGTGGCCACTCCATTTGTCCCTTATAATCCGATAATGATTTAGCATTCATGGCCAATCCAACATGATCACAGGAAGACGGCCGTGAGCTCTTGGGTCGCTCCTCCCTCAAGCAGAAGAATTTAAATGTACTTTTTCAAGAAATTCAGGATGTTGAAGACATGGAAGAGGATGAGGATGATGGGGTCGACAAGGACCTGCAGGATCCAACTACCGACGAGCCAGCCACTGAGGTTTTTGTTTAAATGATGTAACAAACAAGTTTCAAAACAATTTTTTGTTTTTTGTTTATGTAATCCACATGCCCTCAGCTCCGGCTTGGGAGGCATTTAACTCGCTGTGGATTCCGTTTGTTCAAGTCCCGCCTCGCTATTTTTGGGGGACTTTTATTTATTTGATCAGTACTGACTCATACTTGAATCCATTTGCTTTGATCCATAGTATTTTGTTCGTATGTCGAGCTGGGGAGACTGGAATTTGATGATCGTAAAAAGCTCCTGGATGGAGAAAAGCGATAATTTTAACGAAGTCCGACGAAGCAGTTATAAGCGAGCTTGTTTTGGGAACGAGGTCGAATATCGCCGAACTCCGTTAGGGGAACGAGATCGCCTTAAATTTTCGCCGACTCGTTTTAAGAATGAGGTCGCACTTAGTGCCATTGGGTTTCGAGGTCCATGCTAGCGGAAGATTGCAAATAACTCGAAAACCCGGAGCCCTAGGATCCGTTCTAGATGATTAATTAAGAAGAATGATTTAGAATTACTAACCTTGTGTGCTTTTGTCGTTGATAAACACGTTCCAACTCCAGATTGAAGAACTAGCGAATCTTCGATGAACGATTCTTGAATCATGAACGAAAGATCTTGAATATCGAAGATCCTCTATGTGTATCCACGCGTTGAACGAACCCTAGAACAATTCTAGGTGGATTGCTAGATCCTTGATTGAAACTCTTTTCAATCGATGAAGAAATATGGATTTTGATTGTGTTTCGATTCTCAATTCACAATTGGAATCACTCTCTTTCAGTGTTTCTCTAAACCCAAAACGTGAGTATGACTGCTAGGCAACTAGGGGCTTGTATTTATACGTTATAAAAACTTTTCCTCGCGAAAACCCTAATTTTAAGTCAATTACGTGATCAACCCGGGGCCGCCGACGGGACGACTCGTCCCCAGTGGCACGAGTCGTCCCTCATCACAATGTTCGATACAGAGTCCCCTTAAGGGGAATAGTTGGTTCGTCTTGGGGACGAGTCGTCCCCTCAAAGACAAAATCTCCATATTTTCCATTTTTGACAATTCGTTCGATGCGTGTGACCCCATAGGACTATATTATGTTGGCAATGAGTTCGATCACATCGATCCTCATAAGACATGAGCGGACTCTAGCAAGCCATCATGCCTACCCAAATAATATAATATCAAGTTCGATTTCCTATATTTAACATATCACAATCCCATTGTCACACGATGTTATATTGAACATGAGTCATGGTCCACGCCAACTCATATTGTTCAATGCTTTCGTTACTAAGTAAATTGATTAATCGAATGATATTAATCACATTAATTCATTCGGGCATGGCCATGCACTACATCAATCTTACTTACGAGCGGCCTAGCAAACATCTCTCTTTACGAGGGACAAATTTCCATCTTGACTTATCATTCTTCATATCATGCCAATAATAGCCCTTATTGTTATCCGGTTAAAGACAACGTTAAACTATATCAAACATAATATTCATCGAGTGGAAGACGATGATAATCTCAGGTCAAAGGATATCAATGATATAACTATATGAGATTTAATTATGACATTCGACCATGACATAAATCTCATAATGGGTCAAGTCCAAGATCTTGTTCTCTAACAAGTACCCATGAATCTAATGTGCATCTCCATGCATATAATCATCACATGATTATCCATTAGACTTCATACTAGTGCTTCATAAGTACTAGGGACACGATTATTAAAGTAAACATGCAAACATATAATAATCAAAGTAATAATCTCATATATAAAATGAATAATGACATTACATATAAGTCTATCTCTATAGGCCTAGTGGCACTAACACCTACAAATATTTCCCACTTGCACTAGGCCCAATCATTCATGTATCTTATACCCATGGACCTAACATGACCATCATGTTTAGCTCGTGGCAAAGGCTTGGTGAGAGGGTCCGAAATGTTGTCATCCGTTGGTACCTCGCATATCTTAACGTCTTCCCTTTCACATTTCTCAAATGAGGTGGAAACGTCTTAGAATGTGTTTGGATCGTTGATGTGACCTTGGTTCTTTTGCTTGCACAAATGACACCACAATTGTCACAACAAAGTTCCACCGGATTAGTGATACTTGGAACAATTCCAAAACACTAATGAACTTTTTGATCCAAACTGCCTTTTCTAGCTACATCATATGTTGCTAAAATTAAGCCTTAGAGGTAGAATCGGCTACGATTTTCTGCTTGGAACTCTTCCAATAAAATCGCACCTCCAATAAGCATAAACACAAATCCTAATTGCGATTTTAATTAACTCTTGTCGCTTTGGAAGTTAGCATCCGTGTAACCTTTACAACAAGATTAACTTCCAACCTTTCAAATACCAAGAACGTATCCTTAGTTCTTCTTAAGTACTTTAAGGATCGTCTTGATCGCCATCCAATGGTTCTCACCAGATCGTATTGGTATCGACTTGTCATGCTCAAAGCATACGAGACATGGGTCTAGTACAAATCACGGCATACATGACAGATCCAAATGTCTGAGCATATGGAACTTCATTCATTCTCTTTTGCTCATCGCCTGTCATGGGACACCGAGTCTCGCTAAGAGTAATACCATGACCCATTGACAATTACCTTTCTTAGAATCATCTAAGAACCTTATCAATATGAGTATTTTGACTCAAACCAACTTATCCTTTTAGATCTATCTCTATAGATCTTGATACCAAGGATGTAAGCGGCTTCACTCATATCTTTCATTGAGAAACCTTTCCTTGACCAAGACTTGACAGGCTTAAGTGTCGGGACTTTGTTTTCAATGAGTAAGATATCATTGTCATATAACAATAGAAATAATACTATGCTCCCACTGAATTTCATGTATACACAAAGTTCATCTTCGTACTTGATGATGTCAAACTCTTTGACCGATTCATCAAAATGAAGATTCCAACCCCTCGAAGCTTGCTTCAACCCATCTTATGGATCTTTGCAACATGCATACTTTATTAGAATTTCTTGATCAACAAACCCTTCAAAGTCGTATCATGTATACATCCTCAAGTAGGTTTCCGTTAAGAAACGCTGTTTTGACATCCATTTGCCATATCTCATATTCACAATATGCCATAATGGCAATTGAAACTCTAATAGACTTCGGCATTGTAACGGGCAAAAAGGTTTCAACATAGTCAATACTATGAATTTTCCTAAATCCCTTTGCTACAATCCTTAGTCAGCGAAAGTATACACCTTCCATCCATGTCGGTTTTCTTCTTGAAAACCCATTTGCACCCTATGGTTTTTACACCTTCAGTGGACCAATCAAGTTCAAAACTTGATCATCAAACATGGATTACAATTCGGATTCCATGGTTCATAACCATTTATCCGAATTAGGAGTGGACATCGTCTCTAGATAGGAAGTAGGTCCGTCATTCTCAATGACTCCCACTGATTACTTTCCGATATGAGAAATCCATATCTCTCAAAGTTCGGATCGTATCCTATCAGATCTCGCGAAGAACTTGTGTATTTTGAACCGGTTCCACAACTCCTTGTGAACTTGGTTCCGTCTCTACTCTTGGTTCCATGTCATTTTTCGTGTTCTTGAACTCCTTCAAGATCAATCTTACTCCCACTAGATACTTTATTGAGAAACTATTTCTCAAGAAACGAATCATATAGAGCAACAAACATTTTGTTCTCTTTGCGGTTGTAAAATTAATATCCGAAATTAACCTTGTCGATTTGGTAAGCTAACTTATAAGAGACAAGTCTCTTTATATAAGATTCGCAACCCCAAATCTTCATGAAAGACATTCTTCCATGCCACATCTCATGTGAGGACTTAGGAACTGATTTAGTTTGGACACAATTCAGTTTAAACGCATCAATTTCTAATGCATATCTTCAAAAGGTAATAGGAAGGTCAACTTTGACTCATCATCGAACGAACCATGTCTAACAAGGTTCAATTCCTCCTTTCGTACACACCATTCAAAATGGTGTTCCGCATGGAGTCAACTCAAACAATTTCACGCTTTGAGATGATAGTCAAACTCTTGGCTTAAATATTCATTACCTCGATCTAATCGAAGTACTTAATAGTTTTTGCCAAGATTATTTTGTACTTCATTTTGAAATATGCCAAATATCTCAATCGATTCACTTTTAGACTTCATCTGGATAGACATAGTCATATCAAGATAAGTCATCGCCGAATGTAAATGAAATACCAAAATCTTCCCCTAGCAATGCTACTTAATGGTCCATATACATCTCATGTACGAGGCCCAATAAGTCACTAGCCCTCCCACTACTCTTAGTGTAGGGTGGTTTGGTCATTTTACCAAATAAACGAGATTCACATACCTCAAATGATTCATAATCATATGAGTCTAAATGTCCATGTTAATGGAGTTTAGATTATACGTTTCTCATTTATATGACCAAACCGGCAATGCCATATGAACGTGTTGTTCATATCATTCGATTTAGATTTCACACCTATATTATAGATATCTTCAATATTATTTTGTATCTTAACATCAAGGATATGAAGACCATTCAATGATATATGCATTACTATAAGGCATATCATTAAATCAATATAAAGCTTCTTATTCTCAATAAAATTATATCCTTCATCATCCTCATAAGAAACAAAATAATACTCCTACTCAACATTCGGAACGTAGTCACACTTGTTCAAAATAAGTACTAGTCCACAAGGTAAAGTTACTTCATAAGTCCCTATGGCTAATGCAACAACTCTTGCTTCATTACCACGCATAGGTTTAATTCACCTTCTTTGAGTAGCTTTCTATTCTTTATTTCTTGCACATTTAAACAAATGTGGGATCTATATCCGGTATCATATACCCAAGAACAAGAAGTCGAAAGGAAAATATCTATCATATAGATATTTGAAGTAGTAGCAATCAAATTGCCCTTCTTCACCTTTTAGGCCTTTCTTATTAGCCTTGCAACTTTGCTTTCAATGACAATCTCATTGCAATGATAGCAAAAATGCATTCTTTTGAGACACTTTGGGTTTAGCCTCTTAGGCTTTTGCAACTTTTGCCCCAGGTTTAGCAACCTTTGCTTTACCTTCTTTGCCTTCCCTTTTGAACCCCTTTCTTGTGTTAACCATTAACACACTTCAAGATTGCTCCTTTGCATCTCATGCATTAAAAGCCTTCACCACAACATATATCTTTTGTCTAGCTTGCACTTGGAACATTTCCTTTGTGCGATGTGCTAGAACAAAAGCAATTTCCATGTGTTCAAGGTTCTTCTCAAGAGCCTTTAAACATGGTGGCAAACATAAGGCAAACAACATCATAGGAATCATCTCTATGTTTCTTATGTTGCTCCTTATCTCGCCCTTTGCAACATTTGGTGGGTTCAAGCAGAATGGATTCGTCAAGAACGTACAATTTTTGCTTAAGAACACTTCTTGAGCATCTCGATCAAATCGTAATAACTTGTACCGTTCTTTTCGAACTTGTCCTTCACAAGGACGAATCGCAATAATAAGGATTAATTATAGTTTAATGCTATTTCTACAACAAAAATATGCAACACATATGAACACATATAAGTACCGATTTCATTTAAGAGATTAAATAACGTATTTTATAAATACTCCCACTAAATTATATAACCTTCTTATGCAAATATGCATAATATAATTTAATAGGCTAAGACCCAACTTTAATTTAATTTCAAGTCGGCTATGGCACGACTGCTCAAAATTAAACTAAAAAGGTAGATAACATTTATCAATCATATCAACATATGACTCTTAGATCCTTTATGAGATTATAGACATCATATGTCACATGTTTCAATCTCATCTTATGCTTTAGGCCCAAAACTGTTTTGATAGCCTAATTGAGTTTAACCATTTTAAACGTATAGCAATCACCGTTTGCTCATCTTGATCATACAAAGATAGAATTAATGTACCTCGCTATGGCGTAGCCTACATAAAACTATCCGTGTACTCACAAGTGTTTAAACATGGGTGGCATAAACAAACTCAAATTTCAATGAAGGTTCAATTTTCATGTTTATCAATAAACATGGCAAGGTTGATTCATGAAAATTATATGAGCATAATTATGAACATGGGATGATGCATCACAAATCACATTTGATGTTAACATCATAATTTCTAATCAATTAGGGTTTAATGACTCATGTAAAATCTCATTTAATATGAACATAATCCCTATAACAAACACTTTGTTTAAGATCTAGAAATTCATCAATTACTAGTACATGGCATTGTAATCCAAGGTTATCTCACACTTCCATCGAAGTGCCTGTGGGGAAGTTTTTGGTTTCCAGCCTTTATACTAAGTAATATTCAAGACCCATATTCTAGATTAATCACATTAATCAAATAATTCAATTCATGATCATGGTATATCAAAATATACAATTACTTCCATAAGCAATTCTCATATAAAATCATGTTCTAAATCATATTCATCATGAAAATTAACATAATCACATTATATAATTATCATGATTATCTAATATAAACATCATGAACGGGGCTCTGATATCACTGTTGGGTTTCGAGGGTCCATGCGCAGCGGAATAATGCAAATTAACTCGAAAACCCGGAGCCCTATGATCCGTTCTAGATGATTAATTAAGAAGAATGAAATAGAATTACCAACCTTGTGTGCTTTTGTCGTTGATAAACGCGTTCCAACTCCAGATTGAAGAACTAGCAAATCTTCAATCAACGATTCTTGAATCACTAACGTTAGATCTTGATTGGCGAAGATCCTCTATGTGTATCCACGCGTTGAACGAACCCTAGAACAATTCTAGGTGGATTGCTAGATCCTTGATTGAAACTCTTTTCAATCGATGAAGAATTATGGAATTAATGGTGTTTTGATTCTCAATTCACAATTAGAATCACTCTCTTTTGTGTTTCTCTAAACCCAAAACATGAGAATTACTGCTAGGGCAACTAGGGGTTTGTATTTATACGTTATAAAACTTTTCCCCTCGCGAAAACCCTAATTTTAAGTCAATTACGTATCAGTCTAGCGCCGACGGGACGACTCGTCCCCCAGGGGATGAGTCGTCCCCCTGCACCAAGCTTATGATACAGGAGTCCCCCTTAAGGGGAATAGTTGGTTCTGGCCTGGGGACGAGTCGTCCCCTGAGAACAAATACTCCATATTCTTCATTTTTGACAATTCGTTCGATGCGTGTGACCCCATAGGACTATATTAAGTTGGCAATGAGTTCGATCACATCGATCCTCATAAGACATGAGCGGACTCTAGCAAGCCATCATGCCTACCCAAATAATATAATGTCAAGTTCGATTTCCTACATAGAATATATCACAATCCCATTGTCATACGATGTTATATTGAACATGAGTCATGGTCCAAGTCAACTCATATTGTTCAATGATTTCTCGTTACTAAGTAAATTGATCAATCGAATGATATTAATCACATTAATTCATTCGGACATGGCCATGTACATCATCAATCTTACTTACGAGTGGCCAAGCAAACTTCTCTCTTTAGGTGGGACAAAATTCCATCTTGACTTATCATTCTTCCCAACAAGAATCATATCATGCCAATAATAGCCCTTATTGTTATCCGGTTAAAGACAACGTTAAACTATATCAAACATAATATTCATCTAGTGGAAGACGATGATAATCTCAGGTCAAAGGATATCAATGATATAACTATATGAGATTTAATTATGACATTCGACCATGACATAAATCTCATAACGGGTCAAGTCCAGTACCTTGTTCTCTAACAAGTACCCATGAATCTAATGTGCATCTCCATGCATATAATCATCACATGATTATCCATTAGACTTCATACTAGTGCTTCATAAGTACTAGGGACACGATTATTACAATAATCATGCAAACATATATAATAATCAAAGAAACAATCTCTTATATAAATGAATAATGACATTACATATAAGTCTATCTCTATAGGCCTAGGGCACTAACACCTACAAAAAGTGCCTCCTTTTTTTCAAAACTCTAAAAGGGGGAAGAAACCCAATGAGTTTTATCGGAACACAGAATGCAGCCTGGATTTTGAAGAAGTCAAAAAATACCTCGGACAGCCCCCTCTACTTAACAACCTGTTGCTCGGGGAAGAACTATTTTTATTTTTAGCAGCTACTATCCTGACAGTAGCCGCTGTTATTGTAAAGGAGGAGTGTAACTCCCAAAAACCAGTCTATAATGTATCTAAGGCGTTATCCCTCGTTGAAAGCCGTTATCTCAATATAGAGAAGTAAGCTTATGCCTTGCTTGTTGCTGCTCGATAATTACGAGCTTACTTTTCTGCACATCCCATCACTGTACTCACAGATGCACCACTTAGAAAAGTACTCCATAAACCATAGTCATCAGGTAGCATGCTAGCATGGTCTATTGAGCTCACAGAGTTCCAAATCACTTACTCCCGAGAGAACCATCAAAGCTCAGGCCTTAGCAAATTTTGTGGCAGAAACCTCATTCAAACTTGCGGACAGAGCAAAGGAAGTAAGAATCAAAAAAGAAAAAGGAAACAACAAAAATATATGCAAAAACAAGGAAAACAAAAGGAGACCAATCCATTCAGGTTCTTCGCAGACCGCGCCCATTTTGCAGGTGCTACACTTAGATTCAAAATTGAAAAACTCGTGCACTCTTCAGTTCGGGTCGCGAAGGGTAGGCTCCATCTCCACCTAGGGCTCAACATTCAAACCCTCTCTCAAAGGAGCCACCCCGACATATATCAGAAGGGCCTCATCACTAATTATGGTTGCAACGTAAAAAAATGCACCGACCTCTCATCTGAGTATTTACCTAAATATGTAGCTACTGCGGTCTTAAACTCTAGGGCCTCAGATGAATCAGGATAAATAGAGGAGCTGACCCTAAGGAGCATAATACCTTCCGACTTTGGGAAATTCCAGCCAAACTTATTGTCAATCACGAAGATTTGCTTCTGATTTTATTGGTCAAACTTATTATTTGGGGGAGAGAAGGCTTTGGGAGAGTTGGCTATAGTTTCTAGGCTAAGATTTCCTTTAGTAATTTGGTTGGTATAGTAAGTATATAGCCCATAAAGAGTGGGTTCATATCCTAGCACTCTACTCACTATAATAAAAGATACGAGAGAGCATATTGTATTGGGAGTGTGGTGCATAGGTAGGCATATATTGAAGGATAAAAACTCCACGATGAAGCGATCTAAGGGTAGCCTAAGACCATTTTCAAAATGGGACCCAAAAAATACGCACTATTTATTATCATCCCGGATGTCAAAAACTATCTCGGGACGCATGCGGTTGCCCTGAACAACAACATCGTTCAGCCCGCAAATGGAATAAACATTCCATTTGATATTAAAGGTGGCAGCCAGATCGTCATATAAAGCCATACGGGCTGAAGATTTCTTCTTGGAGGGGCAGATGGAAGGCGCGGTCTCCGAGGTAGAACTACCACGACGACTTTGCTCGCTAGTAGAAGTGGTCTCCCATGACCCTCGCGAAAGGCATTCACAATTTCAACTGCCTTATGGGCAGTATCAACGGCTATCCGGTCTAAAGCCTCCCTATCATCCACTGGTGTCTCGGAGTCACTCATCTCCTCATTTCCAGGATTCATCACCCTCTAGCGAGTAATATTCCTCAAGTACATCCTCTCCCAGCTCCATCTCGACGGTAAACAGCCTCATCACTGCTGCTACACAACTGGCAGACCTGTCCTTATCATATTAAATGGAGGCGAATGCGACCATCACGCCCGTTTTGGCGCTGAACCAACAGTCACTTGCTCCTCTGTCCTTCATACTTTTAACGACATCCACTACAGTAGCAATAACCTTTATTGTAATTACCTACTAGGGCTCGCCACTTATCCTATGTCAAGACAAACATGCTCAACAGTTGAGTTCATACACATTAGATCTCTATCTATCCTATAAATATGCTCCCTTATCCACTAGGGTAAGGTAAGTCACATTATCTAAACCCTAGCATACACCCCCGCTAGGACATTCAAAGTCTTATTCTCAGTTCAAATACCTCAGAGATCTTACTTTTACACCCGAGGGCCTTAAGACGGAATTAATTCCGACTTGGTATCCAACAGTGCTTATTGTTTCTGTTGCGATCTAGGTGCTCATTACTTAGAGCCAGTTATCCTCAAGTGAGACTCCAAATTCTGTGGCGTCATCAAGAGGCATAATAAATTGTCTTCGCCATTCCTTGGATGCCACACACAGTGAAAGCTCTTGTAGCATCAAGCCAAAGAATAAACAAATTGGGACTTACAATATCACCCAAAACACTCTATAGCAAATGATTATCTGATGAAATGTAAGTCCTAAGTCAGTTTCTAAAATCACTTAGAAAAGGATAGCTAGAGATTTGTGTATGGGACAGCTTAATCAAGTGGCAATCATGCAACATTAACAATTTTATTAAGCTAATAGCAAATCTGAACAACAAGAATGAGAATCAGGAAAACAAACAGAAACAGAAACGAAGTTAGAACAACTTATTAGGATTGATCGAGTCGCCTTAGAAAGACTGTCTTAAGACATAATATTGCCCCCAATTTGTGCAACTTTAGGTATAGGCAATTTCTTTCGAGGATAAAACAATCACAAAATACGTACCAAGAACGTCCGCACATAGGTACGGATTCAACTGTGGCTCTATCTCACTTCGCCTGGATCAAATGCTTGAATCACACAATGGAACAATTGAGAATAGTTTTTGAGAGCAAAAATACATTGTGTATTTTTGTGTTATTCAAAAACTGCAGCATAGGGTTGTATTTATACTTGTATGTGATGGCTAGTTTGTTTAGAAAATGACTCCTAAACCGAACCTAATTCTGGCCGAAACAGTTGACGTGGCTCGTGCGAGACACGTCCTCAAGTCTCGTACGTCAAAAAATAGGGACGTAGCTCGTGCGAACAACGTCAATCAGATTCGTTCAGTTCAGCAAAAAGGTAAACCTCAAATAAACTTTGACTAAAAAGAAAAAGTTGCCTCGAACCAAAATAATTTTCCCCACGCTCGTGCCCGAAAGCCCGAAGCCGAGCCGTGCTAGCGAGCGCGCGTGTGGTATTGGGGTTCAACCCACCTAACATGATACTTGAGCAAGGGCTCATAAAGTGCCCAACTATTTAAGACACTTCAACTTCATTTTCCATTCCCATAAGGGATGGCACACCAAAGTCTTTTACATAACCAACAAAAGGGATAGTTGCCTTCTCTTTCCCATTTGGGATGGAAACCAAACCCATTTCATCATTGTTATTAAAGAGACTTAAATGTCAATGTTTGAGGTTTTAGAAATATGGAATTTATCCATAATTTGGCTTTCACAAAAACACCAATTTACTTTATGAAATAACATACAAAGTATACAAGCATTGACTTTGGTCAAACTCAATGAGACACACCAGTGGGACCCACTCAAAGTTAACCCAAGAGCCAAATTTCCAACAATCTTCCACAAGTCCATAGTGACAAGACATGTAAAGATCATCCATGTCATGCTTTTCAGTAATGGTACCTTCCAGTTTGAACCACAACCTAAGTTAGTCAACGAAAACCCCCACATGATCAGATGAACGAGTGTCTTGAATCCGATGCCTTTAGATGTAGGGGCCTTTGTTGGTAACAGCATGACAAAGGCTATGATAGGTCCTCTATCACACACTTGACGCATATAGGCCATACGTCCCGGTCCACTATCATGAGTGCTTTCAAGGAATAATCTAAATTCCTCTAATTGCGGCCAACAATAACACTCACTTAGCTGGGCATCTCTGAAGATGTACTGCTACTATCTTGTCTAACAGACTTGATCCCATTCAAAGTTCTAAAAACTTTTGTGATGCTTGCAGTAACGAGCACCTTCCAAGTAATTCATGGGATAGACTCAGACATGTAACATATCAATCTATGTTAGGTGCTTTGATTCACCCCATATCTTGTTATTACCACTTTGAATCCTTTTTGTGAGATCCACTCAGAAAGATTGGGTTGCTACTGCGTATGAATCAAACAGGGTTTAGTCCCATCCTCAACCTGGATTTTTGAACAGGAGAAAATTCAAGTCCTTTGGTTAACGGATCAGCTGTATTATCCTTGGTAGCAACATAATAAAAAAATATCACTTTTCGAGACCCTAGATCCCTTGTAGATTTTAATCTATGTTGGATGTGTCTCCTTATCTTACAGTATTGTCACAATGTACAGATATTACAAGCATGGGCTTACTGATGATGGGCAACTCAGACATCAGTCGTTGAAGCCATTTGTTGGTCCCAAAGGTGGCAACAAGGGTGAAAAACAGCTAGAGGGGGGTAAATAGCTGTTACAAAATTGCCCTCTTTTAAAAATGAATCCTCTAAGCTTACAAAACCTCTTGCAGTGTGTAAGAAACTACAAGTAGAGTTGTAAAATGCACAGCAGAATATATGAAGATACAAAGCGGTTTTGTAGAGCGGTTTGTAAAGCGGTTTTGGTGGTGCAGTTTACAAACAAAGTGAGGTTTTGACAATGTTAACTCCAAACACAATTTCACAATAATGGATAACTACAATTAAGATCAAACAGAGATAAAGATAGATAATCAGTAAGCACAGAAAATAATAAATGCAAAAATATAAGAACACAATATTTGGAGTGGTTTAATCAATAAACGATCTACGTCCACTACCAAGATGGTTAGTCTTGGATTTCTAAGAGAGATTTTATATTGAGTATATGAGAGATTAAAAAGTACAATGAGTAATACTCAGATCTAAAATCTTTTCTATGAAGAATAAATCCTAGACTATAACCAGTGTATCTCAAGTGAATAATCTATGTGATTAAACAAGTGAAGTGTGTGTGTGTGTGATCAAGATCAAGGCTCTATAAATCTATAAGATGGAGAGCACAATGATTCTTGATGTGTATAAGGCTTGATTTCAGGGCTAGGATAATATTTCTTGAAGTAGAAGATGAAGATTCAAAGGACTTAGAATTTCTGGGCAGAGCTTCAGCTTCTATGAACTCATAGCAAATCAATTTCTCAAGCAATCTTCAAATGGTGAAGATTAGGGGTATTTATACCCAAGCATCCAAGATATAGCCGTTGGACACAGCTGTTGCAAGGACAGTACTTGATGCTTTCCCATTGGTCCACAGTAACCACTTTTGTCCTTAGGAACTGTTGTTGCAGGTAAAGCTGATCAGACCTCAGCTGCAATTAAGGTGGTTTGGACATCTGTCACCTTTTCAAGATCCTTGCAGATCTCGTCTGAAAAGTAGTCACGTGACAAGATATGGTGGTTGACATTTGATATTGCTGACGTGGATTCCAACGGTCAAATGTGATTCACTTCAAGTCTTCAATCATTGGGGCGGTTCTGGTGTGCAAGCGATTCTGAGTGTAAGCGGTTCACCAGAGGAGGATTTCTAAGTGGTTGTAACAACAAAGCATTTTTTATGAAGCGGTTCACAAGCAGTTTGCACTTAGGGGTTCAAGAGCATTTTCAGACTAAGGATTCCACCAAGCGGTTGCATGAAGCGGTTTGCTAGGCGGTTTTGATAAGGTAGTCTGAAACTCTGAACTGCATCCTCAGATCCAATGAGTCTTGTGCCAGTCTTCAAGCCTCATTTTAACCTATTCTATAAAATGGACTTAGCTAAAAAATTAAAGTCTAAGCTTCATTACATAGGGTCCTAAAGTCCTTAAAATAGACAGGAGGTTATGGTATCAATCAAATCTAATCTAAAAATAGGAGGGTTAAAATATGCATACCCAACAATCTCCCCCTATTTGATTGATGCCATTACCTACTATAGCAAAAGCAAACATTGTACTTGATAAAAACATGTCCATAGAAATAAACATGGTAAGTCATGTCCCAAGTCAATGCACACACTAGCTTAAGCTATAGATTTATATACTATTGAAAGATTGAAAAGTTACAATATGAAAAGTATAGAAATGCATTCAGTGCACTTTGAAAAATATGAGTTTTAGTATAAAGTGCAGTTTAAACTGAATGTTTAAACTTCATTTCAAAAGAGTGATTTTAAGTTGAAAAATATTTGAATGAGGTTTAAGACCATAAGTGATTTCATTGTTCTACAAACAAGCAGTTTGATATGAACAAGGTTTTGGAACCGTGATGCAATTTTCATTAATACCTCAAGCAGTTACAGTTACAAGGTATGAAAGGAAATTACATGGTTGCAAAAACAAAACAAAATAAGTTGGATAAAGGAAATACAAAGAGAGCGATCCAACTTACAAAAGAGATTCAAAAATTACAAGGGAGGAGCGGTTACTGCTGACGCGGTTTGTTGACTTCGTCTTCAGCTCCACGCGGTCTAGCAACGAATTGGTCAGGTGCAAAAGCTTTCCTCATTCTTCTAACTTCTTCTGCAGTCCTGGTGAGGGTAGATTCCAGCTTCTTCAAAGCATTGACAGAATGGGATGATGTAGAATTTGTGGCACCAACCGCTTCGGTATTTTCAACCAAATTTTCCTTGATGTTATCAAGCTGAACATGGAGGGAGGAATCGAGGGAATTGAAAATTGTATGGATTTCCTCTTGAACAACAGCGGTTTGAGTTTGAATAGCTTGCTCTATTGGTTCAAGGTTGATGGTGACCTTCAAGGAAGATTTCAGATTGTGGATTTCTGTTTCAATCTTGGAATTAAATCCAGTCTTCAAATTGTCCAGGCGGTCTGTGAACTCATCCTGAATCTCATTGAGCTTGGCCTTCACAGCATCTGACACAGTTTCCAGATTCACTTTTGAATCCACCTTGAACAAATCAATCTGTTCCAAAATTTCTTCACGAAGGGAGTCCAGAGCGGTTTGGATATCAGCGGTTTGGCTTTACTGCGATCTGGAGTTAAGAAGTGTAAGGAATTTGGAACTTAGCTCCCCAAGATCCTTTTCTAAGGCTTTGCAAATCTTCTCACCAAGTTCATTTAGGATTTTGTTTAGCTCAGAAATGGTTGCCTTATCTCCCAAGGCTTTGATCATACCATCTTCCAGGGATTTTTGGAAAGAATTGAAGCAGTTTTCAGCAGCAGTTTTAACTGCAGAAGCGTTCTGATCAATGGAAGCGGTTGAGGAGGATGTATTTGCAGTAGATCTCTCCCCCTTAATGGCATCAAGCAAAGAGGATTGTAATTTGGCCATCTCAAGGGTTTGAGAATCTACCTTGGCTTGGAGGGAGCGGTTGGATTCAGAAAGGGAGGCATTTGAAGCGGTTAGGGTAATAACATGGCCTTGGTTGATCATGAGTTGGCTTTGAATCAGGTTGAGGGTTTGGAGGATTTGGGAGTATTCAGAAGGAGGGGCGGTTGAGGGTGAAGCGGTTTGGAAAGTTGGAGGCGGTTGGAATTGGGTATTTTCTGGAGCGGTTTGGTTTTGAGGAGGAATGTTTGGAGGAGGGGATTTCTATCTAAGTGGTGAATTTTGTGGGGTTAGGGATTTGGCAGGGGAGAGGGATCTGGAGCGGTTTAAGATAGGGGAATTTGTAGGAGTTGAATTTTCCCTAATGGATTTGGAAGTGGCATGGCCAGCAGAGGGTTTGGATTGCCATGGTTGGTAAGCATTTGATTGAGGAGGGGTTTGGTTTGAGTGTTGGGAATTTATGGAGTTGGAGTGTTGGGGTGAACGATATGTGGATTGGGAAGATAGAGGTGAGAGGGATTTTCTGGGTGAAGGTGAAGGTGAGTTTCTTGGAGATGGTAAGGGAGAGTTTCTAGGAGGTGAGGGAGAAGGAGAGGGTGAGGGTTGAATTGGTTTACCCTTCCTGGTATTTTTCTTGGCTCGCATTTTCCTCCTTTTCATGGGTTTCTCACCCTTAATAGGTGCATCTGTTTGGGGAGGAGGAGGAGAGGGAGTTTTGGATTTGGAAGGAGATTGGGCAGGAGATATGTGAGGGGATTGGACTGGGGTTTGAACAGGGGATTGGATTGGTGATTGGACAGGAGTGGTATTTGAGGAAGGAGGCAGCTGGGTTTCAGGTAGCGGTTCAGGTTGTGAGGCGGTTTCATCAACATTGGATTTTCCTTTTGCATTTCTCTTCTCTTCTTGCTCCTTGGCCAATCTGTTAATCTTTTCTTGAAGGAATTGCATCTGTTCTTCCACAGTCATTCCAGCCATATCATCTCTAGCTTTCTTGGCCCTGGCAACCAAATCAGGAATGTTAGGATCCTCATCTTCTTCTTCTTCATCCACTAAGTTCATTGAATTCCCTTGCTTTTTGAACTTGCTGGTTCCAGCTCCATCAGTTGCAGGCGGTTTGGGTGCAGGAGCGGTCTTGGACTTCTTGGGGAGCGGTTCAGCTCTAGCTGGAGGTTTCCTTGACCGCTTAGCTCCTTTCTTAACCGCTTGTGGAGCGGTTGTGGGATCTCTAAGCTCATAAGTTTCCTTCTTGGGAAATGTATCTGCATCATAAAGGGATTTATAGAGAGCATCCCCATTAGCATATCTGAAGGAGTGGCAGGTGAGCAATCCCAGGGATTCTTCAGCACAATCAATCATCAACTCTGGATTCTTCTTCCTGATTTCTTCAAGATGGTCAAAGTTCAGAAGGAGAGCAGTCAGAATTCTGCAAAAGGGTCTCCATCTTTGCTCTTCTCCCTTTCTCTTGGACTGGTAAGTATCCACACTGTCACATATCTCTCTGTAAAAGATTTTTGGCCAGTGCAGCATGATCTCCATAAAAATTGCTGAACAATACATCCATTGTTGGGATGTAAAGTTGTTGTGGTTCCCAGTCTTGCCACAAACTGACTTCCCAACAAGATAACCCAGGTGGCTCATCAGCTCACAAAATAATTTCCTTGGGATTTTCTTAAATTTGCCAACCATAGTTTTCTCCTTGGCGGTTTGAAAGGCAGCATTATCTTGAATCACTTGATCCACATCTTCAGGAGATCCACCAACTTTGAATTTAAAAAGCCTTTTGATGTCAAGGTAGTCAATGGAAAGAGAGAGGCCTTCAATAACGGCACTTAGGCAAGAAACTCTTTGACCCTCTTCAAGCACCCTCTTTCCACGCTTGGCAGTTGCATAAAACTGGTCTACAAAGGAAGGAACAATAAAATCCTGCTGCTTGGTGAAGAGGGGCAGAATTCCTGAGGCTTTCAGCTTCCTTAGCAGTACCCTTCCTAGAGCATCAGTCTTTAGCTCAGCCTCATTAACTTCCCATCCAGGTATTTAGGATCCTACAAAAGAAAATATTAAGTGTTAGATCCATTTGTGTATTCATAGTTCACAAGCGGTTTGAGCACCAAGCAGTTTAGCAGTGGTGCGGTTTGAAAATGAAGAATTTCAAACCCCAAGTGAACCATGAATACTTAAATAAAATGAGGATTTGAGAACAAGATTACTTAAGTACGTGGCATTGTAATTCAAATTTATCCCACAGATGCAAGCAGTGTTCTGTAGGGAAAGGTTATGGTGTCCATCCTATATACTTAGTAAAATCTCAAAAATTAAGAAAGGAATTATTAAACAACATGCGGTTTGAAAGCAGTAATGATCAAGCGGTTGACACAAGCGGTTTCAAACAAAAAGCATGCGGTTTTGAAACTGAAAAACTGAAGCAGGTTTATTACAAGCGGTTTCAAAACCAAGTGAAATCCAAAATTCATGAAAAAGTTAGAAATTTTTTCTAAGTATGGAAAAACACTATTCATGAATCAAAGTATCCAAAACATAAGAAATTTCATGAAAAACGTATGAGTTTCATGAAGAACACTTGAAGAACAGTTATGAACACTAGGAACAGAGAGAATCAAAAACTTAACCAAAATTAAAAAAAAGCATATCAAAATGATCACAATGGGAAGGGGAATAACAATATATCATCAAAATTTTAACCTTTGCCCAGAATCATCAAGAAATCAAGAAAAACTTTTATGGGTTTTCGAAGTTCATAAACTGAAAAACTCAAAATCAGTGCCCAAACAGTTCATTGATCATGAAATAAACTACAGAAACCGAATCTATGCATGAATCCGAGCATATCCCAACAAAAATTATTGAAAATGACTGAGAAATGAATACATAATCAACAAAAATCAGATATGGCAAACGAAGGGTTTTTAACAAGTTCATCCATGGCTATTTGCAGAAATTGAAAGAATTAGGGATAGAAGTTGTTTACCATATCCAAGATGGGTTTCTTGGATGCTCTTGCTACAGTAGAGGCTCTTTTCCTTTTTGATTTTGAAGTCATTTTAGTTTAAGTTTTGAAAAATGGAGGTTTTGAAGGTTTTGAGAGAGTGAAAGTGAAGTTGGTAGAAAGAGAGAGAGTACAGGTGCAGAGGTTTGGCAGTAAAGGTTCAGAAGTTTCACCAAACTTAGCTTATATAGGTGAAGGGGTACAGGCAGTTGCTTCAGAAGAAAATGATTGAAATGGCTAACTGTTGTACCCTTTCACCTTTTGCACTGTACTCCAAGACGACTGACATGAAGGTTTTTAATGCTCATGTCCCCTTAGCATTAAATGATTTTAAATTTTGAAATAAACGTGGGAAAACATTTGCAAAAATACCCTTATGTCAAAATAAGGACTAAAAAATAAATAAAAGGAATTTGAACAGTTTTTTTTAAATTATTAAATAAAGATAAGAAATAAATAGATAGAATTTACTCTAAGTTGAAGCGCGGTTTGGATCCAAGCGGTCAAGCTGCATCAAGCGGTTTGGCATTGGCGGTTGGATGCAGGCGATTTTGACTGCTTGCGGTTTTGGTACACGCGGTTTCAACAGGGGCGGTTTGAATCCTCAACAGGAAGATCAACCTATACTTAACACACAAGTTAGCAAATAAAAGTATGGAATCATTTAAGTTCAAGCATACCCATTTCTCCTCTGAGGAAGGAAAACCTCTTGGAGTCCAGAGCTTTGGTGAGGATATCAGCAATCTGGTTGTCTGTCCCCACATACTCTAAATGGATATTCCTCTTCTCCACATGGTCTTTGAGGAAATGATACTTGATATCTATGTGCTTGGTCTTGGAATGCATGACAGGGTTGTTGGAGACTGAAATTGTTGAAGTGTTGTCACACATGATAGGGCGAATTTCCTTCTTCAATTCCATAGTCCACCAACTGCTGCTTCATCCAAAGGATTTGACAGCAACAACTTTCAGCAGCAATATACTCAGCCTCTGTGGTTGACACTGAAACTGAAGTTTGCTTCTTGCTGGCCCTAGCAACTAGTCTATTCTCGAGGAAATGACAAGTACCACTAGTTCTTTTCCTGTTAATAGTACAAGCTGCATAATCTGCATCTGAATAACCTACAAGATCGAAGTTCGAATCTTTGGAATACCAAAGTCCAAGGTTAGAGGTTCCAGATAAATAGCGGATTATACGCTTGACTGCAATTAAATGTGCTTCTCTAGGATCTGCTTGATAGCGTGCACATACACAGACACTAAATATAATATCGGGCCTACTAGCAGTTAAATAAAGTAATGAGCCGATCATACCTCGATATAGGGTTTGATCAACCTTCTTACCTTTTAGATCTTTATCTAGCTTATTACCGGTGGCCATTGGAGTATCATATGCTTTAGCATTTTCTAATCCAAACTTCTTTATCAACTCCTTTGTGTATTTGGCTTGGCTGAGGAAAATACCTTCTTCGCATTGCTTGATTTGAATCCCGAGGAAGAATGTTAATCCTCCCATCATGCTCATCTCAAACTTGCTTTTCATTAGCTTCTCGAAACGCTTACAAAGTAACTCATTAGTAGAACCAAAAATGATATCATCAACATATATTTGAACAAGTAAAGTATGATCATTGTATTTGGCAATAAAAAGAGTAGTATCGATTTTACCGCGTTTAAATCCTTTTTTCTAGTAAAAATTTAGAAAGAGTCTCATACCATGCCCTTGGAGCTTGCTTAAGTCCATACAAAGCTTTCTGGAGTTTGTAGACATGATTTGGAAATTTGGAGTCTTCAAATTCAGGTGGTTGGGCAACATACACGGTCTCTTGCAGTTCACCGTTGAGGAAAGCACTCTTCACGTCCATTTGATATAACTTGAAACGCTTGAAAGAGGCGTAGGCTAAGAAGATTCTGATAGCTTCCAATCTTGCAACGGGAGCAAAGGTTTCATCATAATCAATTCCTTCTTCTTGCCTATATCCTTGTGCAACCAACCTTGCTTTATTCCTTGTTATGCTTCCATTCTCATCCATCTTATTCCTAAATACCCACTTAGTTCCTATCACTCCTTGATCCTGAGGTCTAGGCACCAATGTCCAGACCTTGCATCTTTCGAACTGGTTGAGTTCTTCTTGCATAGCAACGACCCAACTGGAATCTTGGAGTGCTTCATCAATATTCTTGGGTTCAACTTGAGATAACAAGGAAGTATGCTCGTCATGGTTCGATCTCCTTGTTTGAACGCCGAAAAACAGATCACCAATCACATTAGAGAGAGGGTGACTGCTGACTTCACGAACCTCCGGGGGTAAGTCTGGTTGGACTGAGGTTTGCTGAAGATCTTCAATTGGAACATTGTTAGATCCTTCAGCAAAGTCATGGAAGGTAAGTTGACGAAGAGGTTCAATAAGCTGGATGGGGGAATTCTCAACATCTTCTTCCCTTGGAGTTGCATCTGGAGTGGAAACTTCAGGTGCGGTTTCAAAGGAGCGGTTTGAGGGAATTTCAGTTAAGGGTGCTGGATTTTGCGGTTGAGGTTCAGGTGCAGTTCTAGATGATTCACCTATTTCATTATGCTCAGCAAAATCATCAGCAACATTTGGAGCCAACTGTGGCTCAAAGAGAGAATGCTCATCGAATGTAACATGGACAGATTCAACTATCTTTAAACTAGTTTTATTGAAAACACGAAAAGCTTTTGAATGTTTAGCATACCCAAAAAAAATACCTTCATCGGCCTTGGCTCTGAATTTACCTCTATTTTCTCTTCCATTGTAGAAGATAAAGCATTTGCAGCCAAAGATCTTGAAGAATGCAATGTTGGGGGTTCTTCCTCTCCATAGCTCATATGGAGTCTTATTATAGATTTTGTTGATGAGAGAGCGGTTCTGAGTGAAGCATGCTGTGTTGATTGCTTCAGCCCAGAAATACTGAGGTAGATTTTCTTCAGATATCATTGTCTTTCCAACCTCAATCAACGTCCTGTTCTTTCTTTCCACAACCCCATTTTGTTGTGGAACACCAGCTACGGAGAAATTGTGATCAATCCCATGGTCATCACAATACTGACCAACACCGTTGTTCTTGAATTCTGTTCCATTATCTGATCGAACACTAACGATGTCGTCTTCTTTCTGAGTTTGGAGCCGTCTAAAGAGGGAGGTTAAGATGTCATAGCAATCGTCCTTAGAAATCATCATCTCAACCCAAGTGTATCTTGAATAATCATCCACCACCACTAAAGTATATCTACTTCCTCCAATGCTGGGAGTGGTAACGGGTCCAAACAAATCTATGTGAAGCAGTTGTAAGCATCTTGAAGTTGATGGAGCGGTCTTGCTGGTGAAAGACGATGCGGATTGCTTACCAAGTTGACATGCACTGCATTTCTCAGGATGGTGGTCAGCCACTTTGGGTAAACCACAAACGAGGTTTTCCCTTCCAATCTTTGCTAGATACTTAAAGTTCAAGTGGCTCAACCTCTTGTGCCATAGCCAACTATTTTCGCTCACATTTTTAGCTACAAAACAGAGATTAGTAATACTACATGCAAAATCTAGATCAATAATGTAAATATTACTCTTACGAATCCCTGTGAGTAGGGTGACTTCGGAAATGCTATCTTTGATAAAGCAGTTTGATGACGTGAAGTTGCAAAGCATTCCTTTGTCGCAAAATTGAGAAATGGAAAGGAGGTTGTGCTTGAGTCCTTCAACAAGAGAAACCTTCTCAATGGTTAGGTTTCCTCTCCTTATTACACCATATCCAATGGTCTTGCCTTTGTTGTTGTCACCAAAGGTTACAGATGGACCACTTGCTTCAATGACATCTTCAAGTAATGATCTATCTCCAGTCATATGTCTTGAGCAGCCACTGTCAAGATATCATTCATTTTCCTTGGAGTGACCAGCCATTAAGCAGAGGATCTGAAATGTAAACATTAAGAACGAGGTTCCCCTTTATTCCTTGGGTCCTAAAGTTAGCAACCTTTAACGACCCACACCTGTTTGACAGAAGGAGGTTTACTCTTCCTGGCATTGGATGTGAACCGCAAAAGGCATTCTGCAGCCTTGTGACCTAAACCATCACACACAGAGCATTTATAAAAGCTACAAGCATCATGAGGTTTTACTAACTCCTTACTTTTCTTAGGAGTTGCATGCGGTTTGGGAGCAGCGGTTTCAGCCTTAACAAAGGGAACTGGCTTTGGTTTGACCGCGTATTTTCTAGGAACGCTCTTCTTGCTTTTGAAGGCAGGAGGAGCGGTCGAAGAAGAAGGGCGGTCAGCCTTGCAGTTGCCAGCACCACCTGTTCCACCAGAAGCGGTTGGAGCAGGGATGCGGCCAACTCCATAAGCCATTTCCTCTGAATATACACTCTCAGAATCCTTTGCTTTCATCTGAGAGTTCTTCCCATATTGTTTCTTTGGGTAGACATAATTAAAATTTTGTTGTCCTTTACCCTTAGAATTAGCATGCTTCCCTTTAGGAATTTCTTTAGTTAGTTTTAAAATTTCCTCATCCTTTTCACAACAGGATGCACACTTCTCCTCTTCACCAGATCCAAATCCCAGACCCTCTTTAATTCCACTGGGTACTTGGGTATCTATAATTTGATCCATGGTGGATTTTGACTTGAGCCACCCATCAATAATCTTTTGGAGATCGTTGATTTGAGTGACCAGGTCATCATTCCGGAGTTGAAGTGCAGCAACCTTAGTTTCAATGATGCGGTTTTGATCAGCAAGAGGAGTCATACTTTTGATTTGGTCCTTAAGATTTGAAATTTCAGACCTCATCACAGTTTTCTCCGTCTTGTACTGAGAAATTTCATCATGAGCTAAACTTAAAGCTTTCTTAACATTTGAGAATTTGTGGATCATCATTTCTGCTTCCTTGAACATCCTTTCATGTTCCATGGGAGAAACCTCTTCCACCACCTTTTTCAAAATTTTCTTCTTTGGAATTGCTTTTGAAGATGGAGCATTTGTAGGAGGAAAAATAGGACGTGAATACGAACAATTTCCTATCTTAATGCTTGGAGTAAGTTTGATATTATCATCCAATTTAAAATTTGGAAGTTTTGTAGAAACCTCATCTTCCTCCATATCTAGCGACTCGATTGACTCAATATCTAACTCATCGGAAGCATCTGCAACTAAGCAGAGATTAACCTCTTCGGTTTCATCGTCACTTCCATCATCAGAATCTGTTTCAATCCAAGTTGCTAATTCCTTGGAATTCTCTTCCTCTTCAGCAACCATACCCTTGCGACGAGAAAATTTTGCTGGAGTGGTTTTCTTTTGCATGTATTCATATTTGGGATGTGGACACTTAGATGCAAAGTGACCAGGTTTCCTACAGTTGTAGCAAACTAGATCACCTCTTTTCTTTGTATCTGCAGCCTTTGAAAACGTTGCTGGAGGTTTGCCTTTTGAAAATGTTTTTGTGAAAGGTTTTGAGGATTTTCTGAATTTTTGAAATCTTTTCACAAACATGGCAAAATCATCATCATCCATCTCGATGAGTGATGAGGTTGATATGGAAGGATCAACAGTTTGATTGTATGTGGATGGTTTCTCCTCATGTTCCACTACAGACATGGAAAGCGATTTGGTTTTCCCTTCAATCTCTTCAATGTGACTTAATTTAAGCTCATAGACTCTAAGATTGGCATACAAGTTACTTAACGACCAAGTACCCAAAACTTTGGAGTCTTCTAGAGAGGTTGCTTTATTTACCCATCTAGAACCTAAAGCAGCTAGGAAAGTCATATTGATTTCCTTATCAGTTAAAGTTTTGCCAAGAGATTTACAAGCATTAACTACCTCAACATAGCGGTCGTAGGTTTGACGCAAGGTTTCGTTGGATTTTCTGTTGAAGTTGTTGTAGGATCTTTCAACAGCATATAATTTATTCTCCTTGCATTCGTCATCACCTTCGAGGTAGCTCTCTATGGCATCCCACATCTGCTTTGCGGTTTTGAGATACATCACCTTTTGAAGGGTTGAAACGGGAAGGGTTCCAGAAATGATATTCCTTGCCTTGCTGTCCAAGGCAGCTAATCTCTTCTCTTCATCCGACCACTCGTCTTTTGGCTTTTTGACTTCTGGAGTTTCTGTATTGGTGGTTGCATCAGTGTTGGCCTTCATGGGAACAAACGGGCCATTGATCACGCATTCCACCAGCATTTCATCAATAGTTTCCAAATGGATAAGCATTCGGCACTTCCAGATGTCAAAGTGGTCTTCGTCCAAAACTGGAATGTGTGAATAGTTAACAGTTGTCATTGTCTTTGAGTTTGCCATATCGAATCGGTACACAAGTTGTTAAACTTGAAAAACAGTGGTTTTAAAATGTGTTATGCTCTGATACCACTTGTTGGTCCCAAAGGTGGCAACAAGGGTGAAAAACAGCTAGAAGGGGGGGGGTGAATAGCTGTTACAAATTTTTCGCCCTCTTTTAAAAATGAATCCTCTAAGCTTACAAAACCTCTTGCAGTGTGTAAGAAACTACAAGTAGAGTTGTAAAATGCACAGCGGAATATATGAAGATACAAAGGATTTTGTAGAGCGGTTTGTAAAGCGGTTTTGGTGGAGCGGTCTCAGTGAGTGCAGTTTACAAACAAAGTGAGGTTTTGACAATGTTAACTCCAAACACAATTTCATAATAATGGATAACTACAATTAAGATCAAACAGAGATAAAGATAGATAATCAGTAAGCACAGAAAATAATAAATGCAGAAATATAAGAACACAATATTTGGAGTGGTTCAATCGATAAACGATCTACGTCCACTACCAAGATGGTTAGTCTTGGATTTCTAAGAGAGATTTTATATTGAGTATATGAGAGATTACAAAGTACAATGAGTAATACTCAGATCTAAAATCTTTTCTATGAAGAACAAATCCTAGACTATAACCAGTGTATCTCAAGTGAATAATCTATGTGATTAAACAAGTGAGGTGTGTGTGTGTGTGTTCAAGATCAAGGCTCTATAAATCTATAAGATGGAGAGCACAATGATTCTTGATGTGTATAAGGCTTGATTTCTGGGCTGGGATAATATTTCTTGAAGTAGAAGATGAAGATTCAAAGGACTTAGAATTTCTGGGCAGAGCTTCAGCTTCTATGAACTCACAGCAAATCAATTTCTCAAGCAATCTTCAAATGGTGAAGATTAGGGGTATTTATACCCAAGCATCCAAGATATAGCCGTTGGACACAGCTGTTGCAAGGACAGTACTTGATGCTTTCCCATTGGTCCACAGTAACCACTTTTGTCCTTAGGAACTGTTGTTGCAGGTAAAGCTGATCAGACCTCAGCTGCAATTAAGGTGGTTAGGACATCTGTCACCTTTTCAAGATCCTTGCAGATCTTGTCTGAAAAGTAGTCACGTGACAAGATATGGTGGTTGACATTTGATATTGCTGACGTGGATTCCAACGGTCAAATGTGGTTCACTTCAAGTCTTCAATCATTGGGGCGGTTCTGGTGTACAAGCGGTTCTGAGTGTAAGCGGTTCACCAGAGGAGGATTTCTAAGTGTTTGTAACAGCAAAGCATTTTTTATGAAGCGGTTCACAAGCAGTTTGAACTTAGGGGTTCAAGAGCATTTTCAGACTAAGGATTCCACCAAGCGGTTGCATGAAGCGGTCTGCTAGGCGGTTTTGATAAGGTAGTCTGAAACTCTGAACTGCATCCTCAGATCCAATGAGTCTTGTGCCAGTATTCAAGCCTAATTTTAACCTATTCTATAAAATGGACTTAGCTAAAAAATTGAAGTCTAAGCTTCATTACATAGGGTCCTAAAGTCCTTAAAATAGACAGGAAGTTATGGTATCAATCAAATCTAATCTAAAAATAGGAGGGTTAAAATATGCATACCCAACACCATTCAACTTCAAATCCAGTAATGTCAAGGGCAACTAACTCGCCCTCAAAAGTAGACCGTGACAACAAGGTTTGTTTTGTAGACCTTCAGGCAACTGTAGCTCCACCTAAGATAAAAAATACCCTGTACAATCATAACTTCCAGAATTTAAAGTTATTCGGCTTGAATCACTATATCCTTCAAGAACTGAAGGATATCTCCCATAATGCAGCTCAATAGAAATTGTCCCTTTCAAGTACTTGAGAACTCTATTAAGAGCTTCCAATGTGCTTTACTTGGACATTGAGTGTATCTAATCAACCTTGTAACTGAATAGGATATATCCGATCTCGTACAGTTTAGAAGATTCATCAAACTTCCAATAATTTGAGAATATCTCCATTGAGCCATAGGTACTCCACTCTCATTCTTAGTAAGTGCAGCAGAAGGGTCATATGGAGTTCTAGCAATTTTACAATTCTTATAACCAAATCTCTCAATAATACTTTATGTATAATGAGATCGCGAGATGGTTATGCCATTAGTTGATTGAGTCAACTTGAGGCCAAGAATCACATTAGCAACTACCATATCCTTCATCTCAAACTTACTTTTCAAGAATGATTTAGTAGTGTCAGTTATCCCCATGTCCGTTCCAAATAACAAAATATCATCAATATATAGACATAAGACAATACTACTATTACCATCACTTTTACTATAAACACACTTATCAAATTCATTAGTAATAAAGCCAAATGATGAGATAATTTTGTCAAAATTTCTCATGCCACTGCTTTGGGGCTTGTTTGAGTCTATAAAGTGACTTAACAAGTTTACAAACATTTTTCTCATTACCAGAAGCTACAATCCCTCAGGCTTGGTCCATAAATTTCTTCCTCAAGATAGCCATGTAAAAATGCGGTCTTTACATCCATCTGATAGATAGGAAGATTATATACATAAGCCAATGTTATAAGCATACAAATTGTAGTCATTCTAGCAACAAGGGAATAAGTATCGAAATAGTTTATTCCCTCCATTTGTTTGAATCCCTTAGCCACCAATCTAGCTTTAAAATTATCAACAGTTCCATCTGGTTTCAATTTCCTTTTAAAGATCCACTTGCATCCAATTGTGCTACAACCAGGAGGAAGATCGACTAATTCTCATGTCCAATTTGAGACAATAGAATCCATCTCTCTTTTAACATCATCCTTCCATTGCTTAGCATCTGAAGAAGCAATAGCAACTTTGAAGGTATCAGAAATCACTTCCATAGTCCTTGGTGGTCCTTTCCCTCTTGCTCCTCCTTTCAGAATGAGGAACACTTGAACCAACCCCCAAATTTGTCATATCTTCCACTTGATCATGAATATAATTAGTAGAGGTATTTCATTCTTTAGGAAGTTCGTCTTTCATAGGAAACACATCCTCAAAGAATGTTGCATCACGTAACTAAACAATTGAGTTATCTATGCCAGAAAATTTAGATTTAATAATAAGAAATCTCAATGTATAACTTGTTTCAAAATATCCAATGAAGATAGCATCAACAGTTTTCAGACCAAGCTTTTTCCTCTTGTGTTCAGGGACAAGTACCTTTGCAAGGCACCCCTACACTCTTAAGCATTTCAAGCTTGCCTTTCTACATCTCCAAAGTTCAAATGGACTTTCATTTCTATGCTTAGGAGGAAATCTATTCAAAATATGGTTAGCCGTATTCAAAGCCTCTCCCCACATATACTTACGCAATCCTTAACTGAACACTAGACTGTTGATCATATCTATAAAGGTTCTATTCTTACGTTCAGCAACACCAAGAATTAAGGGTTTAGAGAGGAGTCTTTTCATGTACTATTCCGTTTATAGTACATAGAAGGGTTAGACTCATATTCACCCCCTCTGTCAGATCTTTACCGTTTAAGTTTCTTGCCAGTTTGAGTCTCTGCTTCATTCTTAAATATAATAAATTATTCAAGTGCCTCATCTTTAGAACTCAGTAGGAAAACATAACAATATTTACTGCAATCATCAATAAAAGTGACAAAGTATTTCTTTTTATCTTTGGTCAACATGCCATTAAATTCACAAATATCAGTATGAACTAAATCAAGTATTCCAGAATTTCTTTGAACAAAATGAAAAATACTTTTAACAGATTTAGCTTCAACACAACATGACATTTGAAACTTTTATCAATAGCATGCTTAGGAATAATATCCAAATTCATCATTCTCTTCACAAAACCATAATTTATATTTCCTAAACGACCATGTCAAATATTTGAAGATTCAATTGAATAAGAAACTAGATAATCAATATAATTAATAGTATTTTGAGATCCAACAAAATTCTCGACTCTAGTTTTAAATAAACCATCCGAAGAGTAACCTTTACCAACAAAACTACATGAATCCAAAATAATAACCTTATTACATTTAAATGAAAACTCAATACCTAACTAAACATGAACCACTAATAATATTACGACGAATATCAGGAACGTGACGCACCTGATGCAAGGTAAAAATGCGCACATTAGGACACTTCAGACCCACACGTCAAATCCCAAGCACTTTAGTTGCACTAGCATTTCCCATCGTCACTGATCTACCACGTTCAGGCTGGTAAGACACAAATATCAATTTATCAGCAAAAACGTGCACATTTGCCTCAGTGTCTACTAGCCACTCATTGGGTTCATAAACAATAGGAATTTAAGGAGAAGAAATTACATACTTTGTAATATCGCTGGTCAAAGCATTAACTCCAGGTGCACCCTCAACAGGATCATCATCCTTGGATTTAAGCACCATGTTCACATGAGCTTGATCAGCAAAACCTTGTGGCACCTTTCCTTTCTTGGACGGACAGTCCCTAGAAAAAGTTTCCACCTATTCCACAATTCCAGCAGGCCTATTTTGCTTTTGGCCTTTTCTGGATGTCTTTCTTAGGTTTAAGCTTATCATGATAATCCTTATTTTTAGAGCCAAATTTCACATATTTTTCTTTGTTCTTAGCAGTTATGACATTGGCGTTAGCCTCCACAGGTACACTAGGTCTGTTACTATGGTGCACTTCCTGTATCGCTACTGCTTTCATCAAATTGATCATTGAGTGACAAACTTTCTGTTTCGGTGCTTGAGAGACATAATTAATATTTTCTCTTACACTGTTGGAATATTAATTATGCAACGATAGATTAAACATATTTAATCAAGGGGAAATCATGCAACAACAGTAACAATTTTATTAAGCCAATAGCAAATAAGAAAAGAACGAGAATCAGGAAAACAAACAGAAACAGAGTTATAACAACTTATCAGGATTGTTGCTTTAAGAATACTGTACTAAGAGAAAATATTGCTCCCAATTCGTGCAACTTCAGGTACAAGTAATTTCCTCTGAGGCTAAAATGATCACAAAATACGTACCGTGAATGTCTGCACATAGTTACATATTCAACTGCAACTCTATCTCAATTTGTATGGATCAAACGCTTAAATCACACAATGGAACAATTGAGAATAATTTTTTAGAGCAAAAATACGATGTGTATTTTATGTGTTGGTCAAAAACTACAGCAAAGGGTTGTATTTATACTTGTATGTGACGGCTAGTTTGTTTAGAAAGGACTCCTAAACCTAATTTAATTCTGGCCGAAAACAAGTGACTGTGCGAGACTAGTTGTCTAGTGCGAGACACGTCCTCAAGTCTCGTATGTCAAAAACCAGGGACGTATCTCGTGCGAGATACGTCAATTAGATTCATTTTGTTCAGCAAAAAGGTAAACTTCAAATAAACTTTGACTAAAAATAAAAGGTTGCCCCGAACTGAACCAATTCACCCCCCCGAGCCGAGCTAGTGAGCTTGTGGTATTAGGGTTCAAGCCACCTAACATGATACTTGAACAAGGGCACAAGAAGTGCCCAACTATTTAAGGCACACTACAACAATTATGCCTTTTTTCGGCGCTTTAAAAATGCCGAAAATATTGAAAAAGTGTCGGAAAAGCTTTTACCGGCACATTTGTCGGCACTTCTTGGCGTGCCGAAAAAAGTGGTGTCGGCAATACATTTCGGCACTTTTAAAGTGCCGAAAAAATTCCCGGCACCTTTAAAATGCCACTAATTTCCGGCACTTTTGTAGGTGCCGCTAATTTCTGGCACTTTTGAAAGTGCCGCTAATTTTCCTGCACTTTCATAAAATGCCGAAATTTACCAGCACGTTTAAAATGCCAGAAAATTAGCGGCACCTTTTGAAAATTCCGGAAATTAGTGACACTTTTATTATTCTCCAATATTAGCGGTGCATTTAAAATTGTCGGGAATTTTTCCCTTTTTTAAAAATATATATATTTCTGTACCTAGAAAATTTTGGCATCTCTAATTTATTGTGCTATTAAAATCACTAACATACACAAATTTCAACAATTAGTGATGAATAAGAATAACTTATAAAATATATAAATCTTAGTCCATTGCTATAAATTGAACATTTAGTATGCATTACACAACCCAAAAAGTAATAGTTCAAAAGGAAGGTACGCAACAAGCATTGACATCTACAAACTGAGTTCAAGTAGCAAACAAAAACACAAATGAATGCAATCTTCTCACGTATAGATTTGGTTATATGGTCCTCATTTAAATCATTACCTGAAAAAATAAGCACTATTTAGTTTTAAAGAGATTTAAATGTCAACTTCCATTTCCATTTTCATATGAGATGGCACATCAAAGCATTTTACATGACCAACAAAATGGATAGTTGCCTTCCCTTTCCCTTGCGGGATGGTAACCAAACCCATTTCATCATTGGAATTAAAGGGATGGTAACCAAACCCATTTCATCATTGGAATTAAAGAGATTTAAATGTCAAAGTTTGAGATCTTAAAAATATGGACTTCATCCATAATTTGACTTTCACCAAACCACCAATATGCTTTATGGAATATCATACAAAGTATACAAGCATTGACTTTGGTCAAATTCAATGGGACCCACAAATTGGACCCACTCAAAGTTAATCCAAGAGCCAAATTTCCAACTAGGACTTCACTTGTGGATGGGAATTTACTACTCACTCGTCCCTAAATGGTAGTCCATTTTTCATCTCAACGACAATTAAGAAAGGTGACTAGTTGTAAGTACTTTTAGTGTTATACTTCCGGAAACACAATTTATAATTATAAGTGCAAATTATAGGTTCAAATTAGAACATTTAGAAGGACAAGAGAGGGTTTAGTAACATTCATTTAAGAACAATTTTATGGAAAATGAAGATTCATTTAGGGGCAGAGGACTATCTGATGAAATGCTAGTCCTCAATCCTAAGTCAGTTCTAGAACCACTGCTCCCTCCATCTCGCCACTCTGCTGAAACGAGTGGGCGAGATGCAGCTTTTGAGTTATGATGATGCCATAAATAAATGGGATAATTTGGCCTTTAGTTTGGAAGTTATTGATTCCGTACGTTCAAGGATTTCAGCTACTCTCATATATGAGGGTCCTTTATAAAAAGTTGTCGAACGTTGTTTGCACAACACCAAAATGGGATTTTATACTGATGATTGGAAATCTGAATGTACTACTGATGCATTGTTTCCATTTTATCCGGCCCCAAATCATTCTTCAAACTTGCTGCATAAGTGTTGTTAAAGCAAAGAAAAAGATCTCAAAAAACTTTTGCTGCCTTTTCATTCGATTTAAAGGAATGCTTCAAGAATTTGGTGATACCATCTTTTTCTTGATTTATCTGTCATTGACTACTTTAGTATCTAATAAGGGTCTTTGTTAAAACAAAGAAAAAGATCCGAAAAGTGTTCTTGAGAGAGCCAAGATGATTGATGTTCAACAATTTAACAACTTCTGACTTGCTAAGAGCAAGTACAGAAGTATTGTGCAGCAAAAAGAAGAGCTTTGCTCCATAGAAAGATTGAGAGTGTAATATATTCAAGAACTTTAAAGAGTTTAACCATGAAACAACGTGGAAATCCGTAACTGATTTAATATAAGAATAAAGGAACAATTTTTTTTTTTTTTTTTTTTTTTTTGCGAAAGACATATCTCATGTGTCAGCTACTTTGACCAGAAATATTAAGGCAGAAAAAGGAGTTTAACAAATTTCTGTTTTGTACTTCACCTTTCAGTTCTAAGAACTCATTCCCAGCTCATAAAAAGCGTTTTTCTTGCTGCATGGTGCGCTCATAAAACAATGATTATCTGTCTCTTTCCATAACTTCAACAATTTAGGACTGTAAAGATTTAAGAATTTAACCAGATTTAAGAACTAGAAAGAGTTTAACCATGAAAAATGTGGAAATACATAACTGATTCAATATAAGAATTAACTTCTTATATTTTTGCAAATTACATATCTCCTCAACTATCAGTTACTTTGAACAGAAATTTAAAGCAGACCTTCTTCCAGATCAGTATCCATAGCCTCATTACTGTATTTCTTAGCCCTCTCCAAGTCCTTCTCAATGTTCTCTCTAATCGCATACTTGCAACCTCTCTGACATATCTCAGTAATGTCGGCCCCACTGAAGCCCTCAGTGTACTTAGCAAGCTCTCTAATTACTCTCACTTTAATCGCATACTTGCAAGCTCTCTGACATATCTCAGTAATGTGGCCCCACTGAAGCCCTCAGTGTACTTAGCAAGCTCTCTAATTACTCTCACTTTCCCCAGTCATCTTCGACGGGATATCCGGCCCGTTTATGCATAAAGAGAAAGCACCGGTCTCATTAGCAACAACTCGAGCAATCAAAGTCTTTCCAGAACCAGCGGACCGTACAACAAGATCCCCTTAGGGGGTTTAACACCAATAGACTTAAAGAGCTGAGGTTGCCTCAATGGAAGCTCAAAAAGCTCCCTAATCTGAGCCATCTGTTTACGAACACCACCAACATCATCGTACCCAACTTGGTTCAACAACTGTTCTTCGTCCTCCATTCTAACAGACTCCCCTTGGCAGAAAATCTCCGTACCATTCACAACAATACAATACTCAGAAGGATCAGTTTCGACAACCTTAAACTCCACACTCCTCATTCCTCCCCTCACAAGAAACAAATCCCCTTTTCTAACGGGTCGAAAAGCATTCAAGAAATATGGTTTCAAGTAAACATCAAACAAATTTCCAGTAATCCCTTCAACAGTAACATCAATAGGAAGAACATGAACACGATTCCCGTACTTAATATCATTACATTGGTGGACAGAACAACGTCTCCCAACCAAACTCTAAGGTTTGATCGAACAACCTTGTTCATCCCAATCTTTGATTCTTCGCAGGTATCGTCGGCCGTCACAATGCAAACAGTGTCAGTTCTCTTCTTGACTTTAACAAGAACTGTGTTGCCTGATGAGCCCGGACCCTTCAGACCGTGTCCAATCTCGGTCTGGTCCAAAGGAAACGTAAGTGACGTGGCACCCCTAAAATCGAGTCTTATTAATCCACGTTGACCGCGGTCTCATACTTGACCGAGCCCTAGCTCACTCTGGATCAAGGCAATATGTGACATGGCATCCCGTTGACTGAGCCCCCTCAGGCCGCGTAGACTGCGGTCTCATATTAGACTCCGGTTAATATAAGGCTTATGGGACACAATTCCGTACAAGCTCTGACACCAGCTCGCAGGCCTGTCACTATCGCATTAAATGGAGGCTCAGGCGCCTATCACGCGCGTTGAGGCGCCGCACCAACTGTCGCCTGCCATCTATCTTCTTGTCCAATCAAAGACATCCCTCTACAATGATCTATGCTTTATGGTATGGTCCAACCAGGAGCGGACACGTGTCCTAGGGAAATACCCATGTTTCCCAAGGCTGAGATCCATTCACTGCTCTCTCCCCTTCCATATAACTACTCTCGTTTGTCTTCTAAGGCAAGGTACATTGCATTATCTCAACCCTAGCACACAAACATACTAAGACATTCCAGGTCTTATATCTCAGTTATCAAACCCTCAAAGGTCTTACTCTCACACCCGAGGGCATGATCCGAAATAAAACCCGGCTTGGTCTCTAACAGAGCTTGTTGTATGTGTTGTGATCTAGGTACAACAATTATACAAAGCATTGTTCATCCTTCATGAGAGCCCATTAGTTGTGGCGTCATCAGTGGTTCCATATTTCGGGAAACGATTTTGATTTCTCGTGTAATCTTTTATCTTGTTGAAACAAACACCATCTCAAACACTCATTCACAAAAACAACTTCTCACTTTCTTATTCTCAAAATGACTGGAACCCCTCTACAAAATGCTGGTTACCTTACTCCTCCGGGAAATAACCAACCTTCTCCTTCAAACATTAACCCTGTTAAACTAAACACCTCAGCCTTTAATAAGTCGGGTGGCCCTACTAATATCCAATGCTCTCTTACTCCAACTCAAAGAGACCTTAGGGAGAAACTTGAGGCTGCCCGTAATGACAAGGCCCCTCAAACCAATAGTCCAAAAAACCCAACCTCTCCCATAACTCCTGAGTTAATAATCAAGAGAAATCAAGCTCTTGCTGAGAGGGCTAGGCTAGTGGCTGAGGCCATGGCCATAATTGATGCCCAACTCGAGCTGGTGGAATTGGAGGCCAATGGCAGCGTTCCCCTACAAGAGGGCTCCATCAGGTTGAACCAAGGAGTCCAGACAAAATCTATAGCCAGTGAGGCTAAGGGAACCAAGAGGTTAGAGGTACCAATCGTTGATCTCGATCACGATGAGGAATATGAGGAGGAAGAGGGTGAGGAGGCAGAATCCACTCCTCTCTCCGAGAAATCCAAATCACAACCCATGGCTAAGGCCAAGGGAAAGGCCGTGATTTCTCCCTCCAAGAAAATGAAAACGAACAACATGAATTCGAACTTCAAAAAGTTCATGCATCAAATGTGGGAAACCCACCGACAAGGCATCTCGAAGTGTGGCCGAGCTATAGATGTTTTTGCTAACAAGATCGCAAACGCGCCCATCCAAAGAGGGAAGCCCCCCTTATAGAGCCTTATGATGGCTCCACAAATGCGAAAAGCCACATGGGGAGGTTCGAAGGGCAGATGGCCCTATTTTCTAAAGATGAGGCCGTGATGTGCAAAGCCTTAGCTGCCTCCTTCACAGGCAAGGCCCTATCATGGATATTGGCCCTCAAACCAAAATCTATCCGCAGCTTCGAGCAATTTCGGAGTGCCTTTTTAAACTCCTTTGCTGGGGCAGGTGAGCCCATGAGACTGAGGATCGATCTGGTCAGGATCAAACAAGGGTTTGGAGAAACCACCAAATCATACATCACTCGGTTAAGAAAGATGTCCGAGCAGATTGTGGACCTGTCCGAGAGTGATATCCATCTTTATTTCGAAGGCGGTCTAACCACCAGCTTCCTGAAGATGAACTTCGCCTCGAACAGGTCGAGGGATGTGAAGAAGATGTATGAAAGGGCCACAGTTGTTGCCTCCGTGGAAGATCCCACAGAATTAGCTGCGCGCAGACCCGTCAAGGAAAGAATTGAGCACGTTAAAGAGGCTGGCTAAGGATCCAGCCACGGTAATAGCCAGGGGAATCAGAAAACAAAATACTGAAAAATTCAAACAGATTGTGGATGAAACAATATATACTCCCCTGACCGCACCGCGGTCTGCAATATTGAAAATTATGGAAGTTCCTCATCCTCCTCCAATGACAAGAAGGCGGAATGAGAGGTCCATAAGAAAATTCTGTGATTATCATAATGACCACGGTCACAATACGGAGGATTGCTTCGTGCTCAAAATGATCATTCAGCAAAAGGTTGACAATGGCGAGCTGACCAACTGGGTCAAAGGCAACAACAACAACAATAGGGCTCGATCTCAATGATGCCCGAACAGAGAGAGAAACAATGATGATGACGAGCAGGGGACGTAAGACATTAACTATATTGGAGTAGAGGCTCCCTCAAACACCCAGCTCTCTCATTAGATCAAGACCTTATAAAAGGTCTTCTTGATTCCTGCCTTGGCTCCAGAAGAAGAGAAAAAGATAGGTTTCAAGAGAAGCGAGATCGCTTCCACTCTCTTTCACTCCACCCAGCCTTTGACCATTAAGATGAGGATCTGCCGGGCAAATATAAGCAGGGTGCTTATCAACACCTGCGAGGCCATATACATTCTCTGCTATCATACTTTGGTAGATATGAAAATGTTTGAAGCCCATCTCAACCCTTAGCCGAATTGCTCGAAGGGTTCACCAACCACACCGTCCACGTGAAGGGGATAATTGACTTTGAAGTGACAATAGGGGAAAAGCCCCTAGAAAAAACAGCCAAAGATACTTTCATGGTCATAGACCTACAATCTCAGTACAACGCCATCCTCGGAGTCACATCTCAGGCCGTACTGGGAATTGTAGCGTCTGTCCCCCACCAAAGAATAATATTCAACACACCGGGTGGAGTGGCGGTCATAAAAAATCTGCCCGAGAGATTACTCAAAACATTTGAGGAGAAGAGAAAGATGTAGCAAAGCGGAGCAAGAATAAAGGAAAGTGCCCGCAACCCGAGTTCGTGGGGATGCTCTTATTCCACTCCACTAAAATTGAGCTTAAGAAGAGCAGGAAGGCAAAGAGGGCTCCAGTTGCAGGAGGGCATGTTCATAAAGAGATCCTGGGAGACATAGACCGAGAAATTATTTACTCCATGTCCGCTCTCCCAGGAGCAAGTTCTTCCCCACCAACGATCATAATTACTCCCTGCACAACTGAGAGATAAGCGATCTCCAACCTAATGACTAGCTCGAGGAAGTAATAATCAATATCAACTATCTCGAGCAAAAATTTAAGGTCGGTCTGGAAATTCATTTCGAGGAAAGGGGAATCTTGATCGAGTACCTCAAAAACAACTGTGATATGTTCGCATGGAGAGTAGAGATGCAAGGAATCAGGGAGAGGATGTGTGTTGACTTCACAGACCTCAACAATGCTTGCCCAAATGATTGCTTCCCTCTTCCTCAAATTAATAGATTGGTCCGGACATAGAGTCTTGAGTTTAATCGATGCATACTCTGGTTACCATCAGATCAAAATGGCTCCAAAATATTTTTCCTCGGTCGCCTTCATAGCCGCGAGCAAGACCTACTGCTACACAATGATGCCCTTTGGGCTGAAAAACGCAGGAGTCACGTACCAGAGGATGGTCAATATTGTTTTTAAGGACCAGCTAGGCAAAAATCTTGAGACCTACATTGATGATATGATCATAAAAACAAAGGAGAATTCCCACGAGCTCGACATGGCAGAAACTTTTTCCAACTTGCGTCGCAACAACATGAAACTTAATCCCCTCAAATGTGCCTTTGGGGTAAAAGCGAGAAAGTTCCTAGGATTCATGGTCAACCAACGAGGAAATGAGGCAAATCCCGAGAAAATCCAAGCGTTACTAGACATGAAACCCTCTGCATGTGTAAAAGATCTGCAAAAGCTAAAGGGGCGCATCACATCACTTGGGCGCTTCATCTCGCGGTCTGCAGAAAAGTGCCTCCCCTTCTTCAAAACTCTCAAAGAGGGGAAGAAATCCAATGATTTTGCATGATGAATGCGATATGGATCTTGAAGAAGTCAAAAAATACCTCGGGCAGCCCCTTCTCCTCAGCACCCGGTGCCTAGGGAGGAACTTTTTTTGTTTTTAGCAGCTACTGAACTGGCAGGAGCCGCTATTCTTCTAAGGGAGGAGTGTAACTCCCAAAAATCAGTTTATTATGTATCAAAGGCATTGTTCTCCATAGAAAGTCGCTATCTCAATATAGAGTAGTTAGCTTATGCCTTGCTTATAGCTGCTCGAAAATTACGAGTTTATTTTTCTGCACACCCGAACACTGTATTCACAGGAGCACCAATTAAAAAAGTCTTACTCAAACCAGAGTCCTCATGAAGACTGTTAGTGTGGTCTATAGAGCTCACTGAGTTCCAGATCACCTACTCACTAAGAAGAATCATCAAAGCGCAAGCTTTAGTAGACTTTGTCCCAGAAACATCATTCAAACTTGTGGACAACGAGTTGGGGAAAAGGAAAAGGCACCCAAGAAACCTAAGATAGTCAAGAACTAGAGACAACCCTAATCAAAGAGCGACCACAAGAAATATGGACTTTGTTCGTTAATGGATCCGCGAGCAAATGATGAAGGCATACTTCTGATCGCACCATGTGGAAAAAGATTTGAAAGAGCCTTAAGATTCAAGTTTGAAGCCTCAAATAATCATGCCAAATATGAAGCAATCATCGCAGGTCCTAGCCAAGGACATGGGTGTTCCAAATCTAGAGATAAATAACGACTCTCAGCTCATAGTGAATCAGATAAAGGGGGAGTATGATACAATAAACCCGGTCTTAGCAAAATACTGCGGTCTGGCAAAAACTCTTCTCAAAAGCTTTGCATACTATGAACTGAACAAAATTATGAGAGAGGCCAATGCAGAAGCGACCTCTTCTCAAGAATCACCGAGCAAGAAATTGAGGATCTAAATGCAGACTTCCATGTTGAGTTTGTAGAGGCACCTGCCATAGATCGGGTCAAAATTAATAACATTGAGGATCAAGAAAGTGATTGGGTAGATGAAATCAAGAATTACATCAAAAAAGAAGCACTCCCCGAGGATCAAACAAGAGCAAGACTCATAAAAAATGTGTTCGCAAAATATACAGTCATAGATGGGGTACTTTACAGAAGATCATTCACTAAACCTCTCCTCAGATGCGTAAAAACTCACATGGTCACAAACCTACTCTATGAGGATCATGAAAGAGTTTGTGGTGGGCATCCTGAATCCCACACTCTCTCAGACAAGATAAAATTCCAAGGTTTCTATTGGCCAACAATGAGGAAAGATGCAGAGGAGTATGTAAGGAAGTGTGATAAGTGTCAGCGGTTTGCGGACATCCCTAGACTCCCATCAACAGAGCAAACATTGGTAATACCAACGTGGTCGTTTGATACATGGGGAATTGATATAATTGGACCCTTCCCAACCACTAGAGGAGGCATAAAATATGTAGTAGTGGTCGTGATTACTTCACAAAGTGGACAGAAGCCAAAGCTTTGGCCACCATTTCGATGGAAAATGTGATAAACTTCGTTCATGATCACATATGGTGCCGGTTTGGTTTACCAAGGGTGATAGTTTCGGACAACGACACTCAGTTCAAAACAAAGTTCACCGCAGAATGTGAAAGGATAAAGGTTGAATACCGACAGTCCGCGGTGGCTTATCCTCAAGGAAATGGACATGCTGAGGCCGCGAACAAACTAGTCCTGGCAGCCCTAAAGAAAAATTTAGAAGGGCGAGGAGGACGATGGTTGGACGAGCTTCAAACCGCACTACGGGTAGTCCACACCATAATAAGAAACTCAACAGGTGAAACTCCTTTCTCGCTCACATATGGATTCGTGGCTGTTGCCCCAGTAAAAGTAGCCCTTCCCTCCTACAAAGTCACCTACTTCGATGAAACACAAAACGAGACCGCTAGAAGATGTGATCTGGATGATCTCGAAGAAAAAAGGATGCGAGCTAGAGAAAAAATGGTCAGGGTAAGGGCCTCTAGTTGTTGGACCTGTGCCCACGTGGCCTCCAAATTTTTCTGCTACTCCTTCACGTCTTTCTCCAGCTGCTCCTTCCGCCCGCATACCGCTGCCCCTTTGCCTTCTCCAAAGACTTGAGCCTGGCATCATACTTCTTATACACCTGCTTTAAGTCCGTCTCTTTCTCGATTAAAGTCAGGGTAAGGGCCTCTTTCTCCTCCAGAGCTTTCCCCAAATCCTTGTTCTTATCTGTGATCGATGCGGCCTGCTCGTCGGTTATTTCCCCCAGCCTTATGGCATCATTGGCCATCTTAAAAAAGAGCAAAAGAAGTACAGAAAAGCCAAGAAAGAAAAACAAAAATAAAAAGAGGGGTAGTTAAGAGGTAACCTCAGTTGCCAGTAGTCCAATATTCCCCACCAAGGCAGAGGCGTTGAGCTTAGAGCCCACTTTCTGGCAGTAGTCCGGATAGTAGAGTCTGTTTAAAAGGCCAAGCCCTACAAACGAATTATGTCCCCTTCTCGAATATAGGTCAATACCTTGGACTGGGGTACCTCCCCTAACTTGTTGCTCATGTCCCAAGCGACCTCTCGGGCATCAATGTTTGTCTACGTGTAAGCATTGCCATAGATAGAGCCCACTTTGGCTGGCGAGCTGGAGGGAGTGGCAAAAGTTATGACTTCACATTGCTTGACTCTTTGTTGCTTGTCCTTGCTCGCTCCCTCCGCCACGGTCTGAGGCCTCTTCCTCCCCTAATCAGTTTGGGAATTGGGGGCAAAACGATCATCAGAAGATGTACGGTCACGAGTTGACTGTGATCGAGGAGGAAGATCTTTCATTTTTTGCACACCGTGCCCTGTGAACAACAGCCCTCCAGAGGTTCTATCCACCACGGGCAGGACAACTCCCCGAACAGGAGCCTTATTGAGTGATTCCTGCCTCGTTTTGCTCTCTTTAGCCATCTCGCGAGCACAAGCAACTTTCAACTCAGCTTGAAAGACTTTGGGGGCCATAGTGATATTTTCTGGATCTGTATAGAGAAAAAGGAGGGTCAGATAGCAGTTCAAAAATTGATAAATCAAACAAAGTATGATAGAATTTATGGCAAAAATAAAAAGAGACCAATCCACTCTGAAGGCTCGCATACTTCGCCCATCATGCATGTCCCACATTTGGTCTCAAGCTGGAAAAATTCGTGTACTCTCCAGTCTGGGTCGCGTAAGAGGGGCTCTATAGCTACCCTAGAGGCCACGTTCAAGCCATCCCTAGGGGGAGCCACCCCAGCGTAAATAAGCAAAGGCTCGTCAACCACGATCCCGGCTACATAAAAAACAGGAGTTGCCTTCTCCTTAATGTACAAAGCTAAGTATTTGACTATTGCGATCTGTAGACCCTCAGACTCTGACAGGCTAGGATATGAGCTCGCGGCAATCCTAATAGGGGCTAGACCCTCCAGTCTGGGGAAACTCCAACCAAACCTACTCTCGATCACAAATATGTTCTTTTGGTTCCATTGGTCAAATTTATTATTCGAGGGAAAGAAAGTTTTGGCAGAGTTGGATTTGGTTTTTAAACCAAGAAAACCATTAGTAATCTGGTTGGAGTAATATGCATATATCCTAGAAAAAGTAATGTCATAACCAAGGATCCTACACACAACTATAAAGGAGACTAATGTTGGTGTAATGCCCTAGGCGTTTAGTTTTGTTTGCATTATAACTTAATACCGCTATGTAATCATCTTTGCCATTTATTATAGAGACCGTTTATTTGGTTTATTATATGTTTTGCATGTTTATTATAATAACCTGCGTCCCTAGTTATTGTGAATAACTAGTATAAGTTGGTAATGGATAATCATAAGATGATTATATGCACATGATGCACATTACACTTATGGGTACTTGTTAGAGAACAAGGTACTGGATATGACCAATCTATGAGATTTATGACATGGTCTATGGTCATATATGTCATGATTAAATCTCATGATAGTCGTGTCATTAGAATCCTTTATACCTGAGATTATCATCGTCTTTCACATGATGAACATTGTATTTGATGTAGTCTAACACTATCTTTAATAGGATAGCAATAAGGGCTATGTTGGCACGATTGGATTCTTATAGGGAAGAATGATAAGTCAAGATGGGATTTGTCCCTCTCGTTGAGAGAGATGTTTGCTTGGGCCCCTCGATGAATGTTGTTGATGAAATGTGTGGCCACACTCAAGAAATTTGATAGAGATCAAATGCACTTGGATTATCAACATATTCGTAGTCGAGAAAGCATTGAACAATATGAGTTGACGTGGACCATGACTCATGTTCAATATGACATCATGTGACAAAGGGATTGTGACATTAATCTATCAAGGAATCAAGCTTTGATGTTATATTTAATTGGGTGGACATAATGGCTTCCTAGAAACCACTTATGTCATGTGAGGTTGATGTTTCAACTCACTACCAACATAATATATAATTCCTAAAGGGTCATACACAAAGAACGGATTGAAATGACTCAATTGTGGAACTGATCAACTGGGCGACCACCGGTGAACACAGTAGGCGACCGCCCATAAGTCAACTGTTCACTTGGGTGACCGCCGAGGATGGTGTGGGCGACCGCACAGGTTAATTTCGAAACAAGCTTAAAAGGATGTACAACTGGACGACCGCCGAGCCCTGGTTTTGAAAGATGACAAAAAGGCTGTACAACTGGGCGGCTGTCTAGAAACACAATTCTCTTGATTTTAATTTGAGAATCAAAGATCAAAATACCCTAGATTCAATTCCATATTAGCCATAGATTATTGAAGGTATTTCAATAATCAAGGATCATCTAGCAATCTGTTATGTCTCAAACCTGACGGTTCTTTTTAATACCGCAAGTGCACGGGCTATAGTAATATAGCTAATACAAGTACGGGTCGATCCCACGAGGACAGGGTTTACTTTAGGATATATTTGCTTTTACTAAGGAATAAAGATGAGATTGGGAGGAATATAGTTTGAATTTAGAAAATGATAAAAACATACACAGAAAATACTTTAGTTGAACTCTTATTAAACGGAAGCATTCTCGGGATTGGAATTCATTTAGTCCATTATTCATCAATTAGTCATGTCTTTGAAAATGTAAGTATTCATCAAAATCAAGGATGGTACATTAAGCTTACACTACTTCTCACGATCAAGCAAGTAGCGTTTGTATACTTCACTAATTATGCCCTATCTCTCGATGACCCATAATTAGTAAGGATCCATTAACGTTCGGAAATCTATGTACTTTCCATTCAAGGAACATCCCTAGGCCATTGAACTACTCTCGTGATCAATGAAACCTAGTTCCTTTATATGGTTCTGTTAATCGAGATTCTCCACTAGGTGCTTCTCTCGATTAACTAGAATCATACAAGTTGGACGTCTCCAAAATGTAAGTCATTTTGAGTTTAATATAAGGAGAATTGTTAAGATGAAGAGAAGATGACATGACTTTGTAAAAGATGATGAATAAGGACGTTTTGAGTTTCCAATCCCAAGAATTAGGGGGATTACTCACGATCCATGCTTAAAATAAACATAAAGAGATGAAATTTAAAGATAGTAATAGAAAACTTATACTTAGATGAAGACAAAGGCTGAAAGTAACTTCGATGTTTTATTGCTTCAAATCTTCAAGTAAAACTCCAAGAACACAAGTTGAATCTTCGAGAGATTTATGAAGTAATAATTTCTAGAGTTTTTGCTATGTATTATCAGGTATTTCTATCAAAATTCAGATGTCTAAACTGATACAAAAAGTGCCTTTAAATAGGCATCCTAGGCTAAGGGTGTGATTCTTCAAACAACCATCTTCAAAAGGTGCCTTTCCAGGTCTGTAACAGTAAGTGCACGGCCGTGCATTGTGACTTGCACGGCCGCTCCAGCCTTGGCGCCAAATTCCTATTTGAACTTGCATTTCTGCACGGGCGCTCTAGTTTATGATGTACGGCCGCTCTGGCCTGATTTGCTCGGCCACTCCAGAATTGAGGGCTCGACCGCTCCATTGATTTGGGGCCATTTTGGCCTCGATGAGGGCTTTTGCACGGCCGCTCCCTTCCATAGAGCACGACCACTCTGGCTTGGTTTTGGTCTGGATGACCATTTTGAAGCTGTCCTTCCTTGCCTTTGGTCCCTTAGTTTTCCCAAGCTTCATTTGTTCAAGAATTGACTTAAAACCTGTAAAAAATGCTAGAAATATACCAACAAGTGTAAAATCGAAGATATGGAACAAAGGAAGCTAATTTACACTAATTTAAGACTAAACGGGAATAAAAACTAAGCAAATACTAAAGATGAAATGCTATAAATGACTATAGAAAAGTCATTTATCAAACTCCCCCACACTAAATTCTTGCTTGTCCCCAAGCAAGATTAGGATAAAAAGATGGAGAAGATGAAATGCAGAAATGATAACAATCTAAAGTTGGATCCCTCAGAAAATATATAAATGCTACAAGCTTTATTGCCAGGAAGATTTTGCCTTTTATCTACCTTTTCAAATCTTATCTCATAACTTTAGAGATTGGTTTAGAAAGAGATTTAGGAAGATTTTTAAGAGAGAAATTTTTGAAAATAATAAATCATTATAGCATAAATAGAATTCGTTGAAGCAAAGCATAATATAGAGAAGGATAAACTTTTGGATCATAAGCTTGGTATATAAAGAAATTTTCACCCTTCAAGAGTGTTTTGTGAAAAAGACTATTGCTTGAAATGTACAAAATAATAATGATCATTTATTCACAAGTTAGAAGTATTCATGGGAATTGACATACACTTTTGAATCACAAAAATGGAGATGGATGATGATAGTGGAAAATTTTATCAAGGCTACAAATTTATCTTGCTTAAGCGTGTTACATTTTGCAAAAGACTTTAAGTGATTTTGATCCTTTCAAGTGGGATACATTGTGGCTGCGAACCCCCCCATGTTCCTAATACTTAGATCATAAACGCTTAATATTATTTCCATTTTAGCAAGAGTGCATCGTCGCAGCGAACGCCGAGCCCCGAGTTACTTACAGAAATAATAGAGGCTTTTTGCTATTTACCAAAATTAGTGACAAAGTCACTTTTGATTATTAAGATTAAATTTTGTTGCCTTGATTCAATTAGTGGAAATGGAAGGATGGATTTTTGGGAAGGGTTGTGATTCAAAAAGATGCAAAACATTTATGAATATTTCTAAGTAGGGAATAAAAATCAAAATTTTTATAAAGTGTACAATTTGAAGAAACAACTTATAATTTTTCACAAATTTTAAACAACTAAGAGCTTTAAGATGATCGAAAAGAACTCAACTAATCTAAATAAATCTTTTTCTTTAACAAAATCCTATATAATGCTATACTAACTTATGATATTTTAATTACTTCCTAAAAATATCCCTAAGTTCTTTCCTAATAAATTTAAGTTTATAGAAAATAAGAAAAGGAAAAGAAAGACATTATCCTAAGGCAATTTGCAAGTATAAAGATGAGCAATCATAGGGATTTTTTTTAGAAACTAGATGCATACATAAACATAAAGAAACGCAAACTAAGTTAAGAAAGAAAAACTAAACTAAGTTAAGAAAGAAAAATTTAAACTAAAAAGCAAATAGAAATAGGTAAATATCCCCCCCACACTTGAGGCAAACATTGTCCTCAATGTTATAAGGACATAGAAAAATGATGGGGAGGGTAAAGAGAAACTTACTGAAATGGTGGTGGCTGCGGAAAGTTGTCCCAATTGTTAACTCCATAATTGTAGATCGAGTTCACTTGTCTTTGGATGGCATTTAATCGACCTTGAATGTCATTTCGGAAGTAATGGAATTCTTGGGTAAAATTGTCAAACCGGGTAATGATTTGGTTGTTTTGGAGTTCTATTCGATCGAATCTGGTGTAGAAATCCGATGGCAATTGGGTTGGGTTGGGTTGGTCTTGCTCTTCTTCTTCTTCTTCTTCTTCTTCTTCTTCTTCTTCTTCTTCTTCTTCTTCTTCTTCTTCTTCTTCTTATTGCCTTGCTTGGCTTGTTTGGCCTTCTCTCCAGTTCATAGCATTGGGAAAGATCCAAGTTGGGGGTTAATAGGTTTGGGGAAGGGGAGGATAGTGCTCGGGAGAACTATGTAGGGTGTTTTCCCGGGCCCTACTAACTAGTTAAACTCTCCACGCCCTCTATCTGAAATCATTTGCATAGTTCGCAATGTCGGAATATCCAATTTTGTTGACCCTGGAACTTCAACCCATTCACTTGGCACTACAAGCCCAAAATGATTAGCAAAAAGAGTTACAATACCCCCTATATGAATTTCTCCATTGAAGGTTGGGGTAACTATGTTACTAAGCAACTCGATGAGGAAATTGTTTATATTCACCTTCCTATGCGCCCTCACAAAAGTCCACAATAAATAAAGCTCCTTTTTATTCACCGTCCCCTTATCTTCCCTCGCAAAAATGGTACATGCATAAATCCTATGCAAGAGGCAGAGGGCTGGATGGATTATGGAAGAGGCTTTGGCTGACCTTGATTTAAAGGAAGGGATTCCGGTAATTTTTTCCCAAAAGACATTTTCCCTAAATTCAATAGGAGGGGGTCGGCTTCAAAGTTTGTAAAAGATGGTCATCCAAAAATTTGATTGATTTCAAAAGAGGTAAGGTGACACTCTTCACCACAAAGACGAAAATGAAGATGTATCAATTGGTAAGGCTCCCCAGTTTGCCCACAAATTTCCATTGAAAACTCCTTTCTCAAAGTGCACAAAAATTCAAGGGTAATTCTTTCATAAATTTTCTCATGCAAATCAAGAAAACTAGCACAACCTATCCCAAGATGAAATTTCCTTATATTTGCATCAATTCCTAGGGTTCGAAGGGCAAGGGTGTCCGGGAATTAGGTAGGCCTGATCCTCTTAGAATGAAGGGCTGTAAATCTGGCCACTTCGAAAGCATCTCTAAAAACAATACCCAAGTTATTAAGAGTTGGGTTCAGATTTGAGTTTGAGGCTGATTCCTTTCGGGATCTCCTGGAGACCCTATCTGTAGCCTTTCCCTTTCCCTTTCCCTTTCTTTCCATAGCATATTTATAGAAGAAATACTCAAAACCCAGCTATTTGAAGAACAGAGAAAGAGAGGAATATTACCCGGAGATTTTGATGTTAAAAACTTTGAAATCCTTGATCACAGCTTCAATTTGCCAAAAAGTTTCCTTCTTGAGCTTCAATCCTTGGAAATTTCTTCAGTTTTTGAAATGGGGGAGAAAGTTAGGGTTTTTTCGGATTTGGGGTTTGGAGAGGGGATTTGATGGAGATTTGGAGATGGGAAAGTGTTTGGATGATGAAATTATGGTGGATTGAGGGTGTATGGTCGGAATATATGGTGGTTTGAGAGGGTATTTAAGGTAGATAGGGCGGAGGTTTAGAGTGATAGTGAAGAAGATGAAGTGAATTTGGGGAAGAGGGGAAGGGTTATGTCTGTTTGATTGAAGCGACACATTTTCCTAGACGACATGCACGGACGCTCTATTTCACTGAGCCAACTCAGTTTCACATTCTCTGAACTGCACGTCCGCTCTACTTTATAGAGCACGACCGCTCCGTCACTGTTCACCATTTTTTTTTACCTACAAAACAAAGTTATAACATAATAATAATAATAATAATAATAATAATAATAATAATAATAATAATAATAATAATAATAATAATAATAATAATAATAATAATAATAATAATAAACTTATAAATAAAATAAGATAAATAAACAAAAATAATCTATCGGTTACCATTCCGATGATGCTTGTTTTAGGTCCTTAGCTCGATCCCTCTCCGGTAATCAAAACATGTGATGCGTGATATTGCGGAGGCCTATTGTCTTTGACAATTCGCCATTGCATACCTTCCGGAGTTTTTGAATTTGTACACATCCTCCATCCCGTACTCTTTTTTGGTGGAATAAGCTGCCTATAATCCTTGCACGTTCAGTATTTCGAGGTGCTTTTCTTATTTTGCACTTTTACTCCTTCGAGTGCTTTTTCTGCAATGTTAGTAACGGGATATGAAAAATAATCGAATACATTTTTATCACAATCTAAAGGTTTTTCATTTATTTCATAATCTTGATCTTTAGGTTGTGATCTTTCAATTTTTTCTTGAAAATGGTCCTCGGGATCATTTTGCATATTGAATTCGACCCTTTCTTTTCCTACATTAAGAGAGAAAGTACCATTTTTTACATCTATAATTGCTCCTATGGTAGCTAAAAATGGTCTTCCCAATATGACATGAATCTCTTGGTCTTCTTCTATATTGAGGACAATAAAGTCGACAGGAATTATTAAGTTCCCTAATCGACATGGCATGTTTTCCATTATACCCATGGGGTATTGTATGGAATGATTCGCCAACTTGTAAGTACCCAAATCCGGACCGCTCCCTTCCAAGCACACGGGAAACACCGCGGACTCACACAAACATGATCCCAAACACCCGTAGCCTTCAAAAACCCCAAAAACCACCAACCAAACCAAGATGGGACCTTTCTGAGATAAAACAAGGCAAAAGGACTTTTGGGGAATTTTGTAAAATATCTGGCTTGCATAATGGTCCTTACGTACCATTTTGCACCCAAACATCATAATTGCAAAATCCCCTTAAAGTTCACGAGATTCCCTTAAATCCAGGAAAACCAAAATTTTGGTTTTGCAAAATGGTTCGTGCGGACCATTTTGCAGTTTTTTCACTCCTATAAATAGAGGGATCCCCCTCTCATTTTTCTCACACCTCCCTTCTCTCCTCTCTCCCCCCAGCCTTCAAGCTCCCCTCTAAGTCCTCTCGAGGCACTCCCGGTCCCTTTCGGTTCCCTCTGGGGCATTCCGAGCCCCCTCGAGGTGCTTCGAAGCCCTGCCGAGCGCTCCCGAGCTGCCCCGAGGCACTCCCGAGGCATCCCGAAGCCTTGCCGATCTATCCTGAGGCATTTCGGTCCATCCCGAGGCATCCCGGTCCATCCCGAAGCCCTGCCGGACAATCCCGATCCATTCCGAAGCAAGCCGAAACTTTGCCCGAGTACAACCGACGATCCCGAGGCACGCCGAACCTCTGCCCGAGTATAACCAACAATCTCGAGGCATCCCGAGGCACGCCGAACCTCTGCCCGAGTACAACCAACAATCCCGAGGCATCCCGAGGCACGCCAAACCTCTGCCCGAGTACAACCGACGATCCCGACGCACGCCGAACCTCAGCCCGAGTACAACCAACGATCCCGACGCACGCCGAACCTCTGCCCGAGCATACCTAGCAATCCCGAGGCACGCCGAACCTCTGCCTGAGGACACACCTGACACTCCCGAGGCACGCCAAAGCTCTGTCCGCAGACACCGATACATCCCCGAAGCAATCCCAGTCCGTCCCAAAGCACTATTCACACTCAAACACTATTCCCAACAGGAAGACAGACACAAACAAAAATTGGTAAGGCTTCCTTCCCAAACTATTGCAATTTATTTCAATACATAGCATACAATGTAGACATCATATACATCATGCATTTTTAAAAGCACATACACACACACACAACTTTTAAAGAAAGAGGGGTATCGAAAGACTCGTGTATACGAGGCGACTCGGGTTAGCTCTGCTATTCTCTTCCTGAGACGTAACCTGACCTCCGAACTCAAAATCTCATCACACAACAACAGTTTTTTAAACATGCCTTTTTTTCAATATTTTGGGCTAAATCAAAACGGCGTGGCGAATCCTCCAAACAAACGCAGCGACACCTCCCAACAACGCGAGATGCCGGGGTCCGCGCAGCCGGATCCGGGTAATTTCAGTTGGCGACTCCGCTGGGGCATTTTGTTTTAAAAAAAACTTTTAAACGAAAAAAAAAGATTTTTAAAACAATGATGAGGGTCAAACTTTCATTTTACCCCTTTCTTTAACTGTTGTGTGTGTTTGCATGTGCTTTACTTTTTATTTACAAAAAAAAAAATACAAAAAAAAATGCATCATAATACATCTGTGTACATACATATAAAAATTCTGCAAAACTTTCTGTTTTCCTCAGAAAAAGAATTTTAGTGACCGCACACTACGCGCACTCTTATCCTGTACACTGCACACTACAACCCTCAACCCGGGGTGGTCTTAGTTGCAGCTTGATTGGTGTTCCTATGCCTTTTGAGCGCGCACGGGATCATCCCAAACATCCCATCCTAGCCAGTGTCAACCCTGCACGCTTGCGTCACACTCTATCCAGACTCGGTTGGTTTTTACCCAGTCCGTGTCATAAAGCCTGGATACATATCCCATGCCGGCCATTTTCTGAGTCAAAGCTCGGAACTCAAGATCCCTTGCGCAAGCAAGACGATGAAAGGTCATGCTAAAATCTTGACCCGATCTTGATTTCCAAAGCTACACCCAGAAAATCCTCCGTCCTGGATATACATCCATGCCCACATGACACCATGTCATCAAGCCTTTAATACGTCAGCCATGACGATATGACCTAGCCAACGCCTAACGTCACAGATCCCTTGCGCAAGCAAGGTAATGAGAGGTCATGCCAAACTCTCGATTCGATCTTGACTCAGGTGCCGGCTCGTCTCACTATTCTCATTGCTGACGCATTAAAACGAACATGACAGGCTCGGTCCTTAGGTTCGATTTTTCTTTTAGGCCGGTGGAAACCGCTTGCCCTATAGGACCCTCGCTCGGGGCTGTCCACCCCTGGATGTCGAAATACAGGTGCAAAATGAGGGGCTTATAGCCACACTGATGGTCTCCACTGACCCAGGATCTAGCATAGTTGCGAAAAAGAAGAGCAATCTTTTCCAACCAACTTAGGATTATGAGAAAACACGTTTTAAGTAAATTAAAACAACAAAAAAAGCATAAATAAATAAAAAATCGGAAACTGCATGTCACATGAGCTTTTCCCCTTTGTCCAAAAAAGGCCTTCCCATGTCTAAACCTTACCCGTCACCCCCTACAGCGAACCGAGAGTGGTTGAGAGTACCTGGGAACTGTTCTTCCAGTGTCAAAGCCGCAAGGTCCCACAGCCTTCCCAGTACAGCCACCAGGGCAGTCCATCAACTCCCCATGGCCAGGTCGACAGATAACAACGAGGAAAACGGGATCTTACCCCTGAGAAATTTCCCAACGATGGAGGAAGTTTGGCAAGCTGTCATAGCCCTCGAAAAATGCCAAGGCGAACAACAGGCCTGGATTGAAGGTGCCATGCATCATTTCGAAACATTAGCCACCCCCAACCACCTGGGGCTCCCAAGGACGTACCCGTTCTTGCAGCTCCCAACGTCTCTCATTGTCCCTCGGGAGACAATCCTTTGCCTTTGTATGAGCCCCGTAGCTACGACATGAAGCCACAAGAACCCCCAGGGAAAGACGTGCCAAGTCAATGCCCCGAGGTCCCAAGACTACCGCAAAATGATGAACACATCTGGTGGGACGTCTGCGATTGCCCCACTTGTCTGGAAAGGGATTTCCAATACGAAATAAACGAGGATCGCCCTCCAAGAATGAAGAAACTCTCTTCTCAATAAAAACTGAAAAAGAGATACGAAGCCGGCGATCCCAAAGTTGGAACCCTCGGAGAACCGTCTGGAAAGTTTGACTACTACGTCATCTACTCCAGCAAATCTCCTCAGCCTAACTCTACGCAAGACCACGGCAATTTCTGCTCCATGATTAGCTGGGACGAGCTCCGCACAGCCACCAATGGCCCAAGGGTCCTGACACCCCAACCCCTATCTTGGGAAGACATCAAGGCCATCGTTGACGCTCCAACAAAAGCAATAACGGTAAATGAGCTGAAATGCGAGGCATGGCCCTACGCCAACTAAGGCCCTTCCATGACAGAAGTGGGAGAAACAAGCAAAGGAGTGAAGCCAGAAGTGAACGTACTGATGCATTCCGTTTAACCTCGTTAAATGGATCTTTTTATTTACTTATTAAAAAACGTCTTTTTCTTTGAAAACCTCTCTTTTAGCAAGACCGATCTCCGGATTGGGTGGAATGGGTGCTCCTTGACCTTCCCATTCCATAACCTAAGCCCCGAACCCAAAATCTCTTTTCAAATGGTTTTTCAATATTTCCAAACAAATAATATAGGTGGCGGCTCAAAAAGATGTGAAAAACAAAAGAAATTCGCGCATCGCTACACCTACCAACGGGCAGCGACCGCACTTTCCACGACATGATCCACAAAGAGATCGAAGTATACGTCGACGACATGATCATCCACTCAAAGGGATCAGACGGACAACACCTTATCGACTTGAGAAAGTTCTCGATCGTCTTCAAAAATACTCAATGAGGTTAAACCCCGCCAAATGCACATTCGGAGACATCCGAGGCAAAGTCTTGGGATACATGGTCACCGAACGAGGCATCGAAGTTGATCCTCAAAAGATCAAGGCCATAATCGAAATGAGACCACCGCAAACCCAAACAGAGGTAAAAATCTTCATAGGTCGCCTGCAGCACATCAGCTGCTTCGTCAATCAGTTGACCTCCATGTGCGAGCCAATCTTCCGACTAATGAAGAAGAATGCAGACATCGAATGGAACTCTGAATGCCAAGACGCCTTCGAAAAAATAAAGGCGTACCTTGTGAGTCCTCAGATCTTCTATCCTCTCCACGAGGAGAAGCCACTTTTGTTATACCTAACTGTGACCAACACCACAGTTGGAGCCATGCTCTGTCAAGAAAAGAGAGAAGCACGAGTCGAGAATGCCATCTACTTCGTTAGTCGAAAGTTCCAAGGCAGCGAACTCAACTACTCAGCCCTCAAGAAAACCTATGCAGCTCTAGTATGGGTTGTCGGAAAATTACGACACTACATGCAGTCGCACACAGTGCACTTGGTCTCCAAAATGGACCCGGTCAAATACCTCTTCGACAAACCATCACTGTCAATGAGGCTGGCCAAATGGTCTTTCTTCCTGGAGGAGTTTGACATCAAGTACGTGAACCAGAAGTCAATCAAGGGACGGGTAATGGCTGAACAACTGGCCGACTTCCCAACCGACGAGGCCCAAGGTCCCGAGCCACAATTTCCAGACGAAGGAATCTTCACACTTGAAGGTGATAACCGATGGCAGCTGTTCTTCAACGGAGCAGCCAACAAAAGAGGAAATGGCATTGGTATGCTCTTGGTTGACCCAAAGGACGAGCACACCCCAATCTCCATAAAGCTGAATTTCAAGGTAACCAACAATGCCGCCGAATATGAAGCCTGCGCCGCCGGACTAGAGGCCGCACTTGAATGGAATGTCCAAAAGCTAGAGGTCTACGGGGAATCAGCCCTGATCATCAATCAAGTTTCCAACAAATGGAAAACAATAGACCCAGGTTTGCAAAAATACCACGCCTGCATGGAAGACCTCATCACGCAATTCAAAGAGGTCACCTTCCACTACTTGCCAAGAGATCGAAACCGGTTTGCAGACGCACTAGCCACCTTGGCTTCACTCGTAGAAATCCCCGAAGGGAAGGCAATCAAGCCATTCAAAGTAGGAAGAAAGGAAATTCCTGCCAACGGCTACGAGATCGAACCAGAACCCGAGGCCATCAATGAGCCGTGGTACAACCAGATCTTCCAATAACTCAAGAACAGGGAAATCACCTTCATGAACGAGGAAGGCCAACGCAAAGTAGGAATCAAAGCCAAGAGCATCATGGCCCTAAAACGTCTTGCCTCTCACTTTGTCATCCTTGGAGACATGCTATACAAAAAACGCTACCAAGGACCGCTCCTACGCTGCATCAGCAAGGAAAAAGCAAACGAGCTCATGAACGAAGTCCACAATGGGGCTTGCGGTCCCCATATGAACGCCAAAGCCCTGATGCAGATCATTCTTCGAATGGGCTACTACTGGATCTCCATAGAGGTATACAACATCCACTTTGTTCAAAACTGCGACAAGTGCCAACGGTTCTTTAACCTCAATCACCTTCCTCCTCATGATCTTTACTGCATGACTACTCCCTGGACCTTCGCCACTTGGGGAATCGACATCATCGGGAAAATCGCTCCGCCCGAAAGCAACGGCCACGAGTTCATCTTGGTCGCCATCGACTACTTCACAAAATGGGTCAAAGCCAAGTCATACAAAGTGCTAACTTCCAAGAAGGTGGCACATTTCCTCACGAAAAACATCATATGCCGATACGGCATCCCAAACGAGGTCATATCAGACAATGGGTCCCACTTCGAAGGAGAATGCAATAGACTTCTGGCCGAATTCAAGATCACACGCCACAAATCCTCTCCCTACAGGCCGCAAACTAACGGCGCAGTAGAAGCAGCGAAAAAAACCCTCGAAAGGATCATCCAAAAAATGACCACACGAGGACGAGATTGGCCCGAGAAGCTGCATGTGGCACTTTGGGGCTACCGAACATCAGTCAGAACCACCACGAGAGAAACTCCATTCGCCCTGACATACGGGATGGAGGCAGTACTGCCCGTTGAATTGGAAATTACCTCACTCCGAGTGTTGCTGGAAAATGAAATCACCGAAGTCGAATGGCTCCGAAGCCGACACGACAAACTGGCCCTGCTAGATGAACGCAAACTAAAGGCCATGGAGCACATCCGCGCCTACCAAAGCAGGATGGCTAGAACTTTCGACAAGACAGTCAAGTCCCGAGACATCAAGGAAGGCGATCTAGTACTCAAAGAAAAAATCCTCCCACCCGAACCAACCTTCTTGGAAAATGGGAACCAACATGGATCGGCCCTTTCGTGGTCCAAAAGATCTTCTCCGGAGGTGCCATGAAGCTGACAGACCTAGACGGCAATCCCTTCATGAATCCAGTCAACGGAAGCAAACTTCGCAGATACTTCGCCTAAAGAAGATCAACTTTTCATCTCCCGTCACTCATTATAGCGTCGAACTACGCAGACCTGAGCCCTTCAGTCCGGGGGGAACGTAGGCAGCCTTAATTGGTTCGGTCTAAAAACACACAAAAACAAAAAAAAATTGGATGCCACCAAGGCTCAAATCAATCCAAATGCAAAATTCAAAAAATGGATTTCGTCAAGGCTCAGACTGTTTTAGTCCACAAAATACAAACAGAAAGGTCCAAAGCTGGACACCGCCAGGCTCAAACAAAAAGCAAGCAAGAGATCCTGTGTCTCGACAAAGCTTTAAAAGTAAATCACAAATCACTAACGGTTACAACCTTTCTTGATAAACACGGTCTACTCTCAAGCTCACAACATGCTAAAAGACAGCTTAATACATTTAACAAATAATGTGTCTGCAATGCAATGGATGGATATTTAGGAGGTCAGTCCGTGCCACCCGCGCTTGTCCCCTCGCCATTCTTCCCTCGTCCCTGGCGAGTTTTCTTTCGCTCCACGCGAGCCAACTCTGTCTCTCTCATTCCGAGATTAAGGGTCCTCCCCTTAGAGTTAAACAATCCAGTAGCTCCCAGAGCTTCATTCGTCCGTGCCTCGGCCCAGATCTCCTCCCTGCGAGTCTGCAAAAGGGGACCTCTCTCCGTCAGTCAATCAACTCTGGTCTCGTAGTCAAATAAAGCATCTCCCGTCACATTCTGAGGGTTAGACCAGGCTTCGGCACTTCTAAGGCTATAGCTGAGACGGCAACCTTGCCCCAGAATCGCTTCACGCCTGCTTCCCAAAACTACTTGGGACTGCCCGACATGCTGCTCGTACCAATCCAGGTACTCGGTGGTCAACACAACACTCTCCCGACGTCGAAGGAGCACCACAGGAGGGAAAGCGGAATACTTCCATACCCTCAGAAAATTCAGAAGGACATCTGAAGCTGCCATATAGAGAGAAGCTACCTCCACATTGACAATGTCATCCCAGCCTAGCAAAGACTCCTGCCTCATCCCGAATTGCCTGGAAACAAGAGACAGAACATAGAAAGAGGACCAAGACAAACCTGGAACTCTGACAACATAGGAACCTTCCTGAAAGGCCCTCCTAGTCTCAATCCCCCAGTGAGGAACCCACCAATGGATCTGATGCATACCAAGTTGCGCCATCCATCTCTCCCAGGCGGACTGATCCATATCCAAGACAAGAGGCCGCTGAGCAAACGTCCATGGACTAAAAGACACCGGAGACTCGGGCATGGCTTGAAGCCTCTCTCGTAAACACAAGGTGAGCAAAACGGGGCTTCCCCCTCTCATTAACCTATCCCCTGTCGCCAGAAAATCAATGCCGTGAAGGGTTTCCCCCAGCACCAACGGAGCAATATCCTCCCTGGCTCGGCAGTGCCCTACCACATCCAGCAAAGCGCCGTCAAATACCTCGAGGGAGCTGACCATGAAAAGCGTTGCTATCACGCACAAAGAAAATGCATCCCACGATTCGTCACTCTCCATCACCCATAAATCGCTCAGGCAGCGCAGAAATGTCAATATAACCAGAATCAAAAGTCGTACCTTGCGTTTCTTCCAACGAAGTCCGAAGAAAGCATGAGAGCTTCATGCTCACGGTCGCACCGCCGATCAAAGGAAGCGAGATGGCCTCCACCTCCAGTCCTCCCATTAAAGCCCGAAAATCCTCAAAGGTGGGCGTGATCTCATTGTAGGAGAAGCTATACAGGTGCCTCCTAACATCCCAGAACCTTGCAGCAGCCCGCAACAATTCCCAATCAGGAACTAACTCCTTAAGGAACCAAACCGAGTAGAGTCGAAATCTCACCTCGAAAGCCCATTTATTGTGCCTCATATGGTGCCTCATCCACGTCTTGAGCCGCTTAAGGAAGTATGCTTGCCTCTCCTTCGAAAGCCTCGGCAAAACTCTCGGAATAAATGAAGAATCCATGGCAAAAATGGAGGTCTCTAGAGAAAATGGGGAAGAAGGCTCGAAGGAACTGCCAATGGGAAATGGGGGAAATCCAGACTTTCTGTGACTCTTATTTCCTCTCCAAAAGCAAGACACGTCCGCACGGACCATTTTGCAGTCTGGCCCAGGTTTTTCAGCGAACTGCAAAATAGCTACTGCCCACGGCAGGACCTTACCCCCAACTACTCAAAAGCCTGGCCAAAGCCATTTCCGGCCACCATACACTAACCACAAATGCATTCCCAACTCATGCGACATGCACAAAAAATAATAATAAGCTAGCAACAATTCCTAGGTCAATCCCCGGAATCACAAATACGTCATTACATCTCAAATAAAATACGTTGCTGTGCAAGTACAAGTGTTTTATTGCAAATATAAAATGTATGTATCTCTACAAATACTAAAAAAACAACGAAAAGAGGGAAAGCAAAAGAGCCCTACCCCGACTCATCATCATCAGCCTCCACAAACGAGAAATTCGGCATCTCGGAAAACTCGGCAGTCACATCCTCATCATCAGAATACTGGACCCCCTCCTCGTGCGAGTACTCGAAGTACTCTGAAGGGTCAAACCCGGTAAAAGGATCAAAGAAGGGATGTGAGGACGAACCCTCGCCCTGTGCGCCCGACAGAGGAAAGAACTGATAAAGGGTCTGCGGCCTCTGGGCCCCTGAAGACGCCCCACATCAAAACTCTGCCGCTCCTGAACCGGCACCTCAGGCTGTGGCCCTGGCTCAGCCCTCAAAGAAGATGTATCCACAGACCTCCTCGAAGGCATCGACTCGAATGCCGCCGCGCTCCGGGAAGATCCGCAGGATAACTTCCCCAAGAGCTTCTTAGTAAAAGCCCTTAACCCCACATATCGGCGGGTCAACACATCCAAGGACCGCCCCGAGACCTGCGCAAGCAAGCAACCAAAGAAACGCTCAGCAAAAGAGATACAAGCATACTCAACAAAAGAGAAAAATACAAAAAATATGCCAAGATGGAAAAGAGTAAGCACACTCATCGGAGCATCCGGGTCAACCCGATAAGCAGCAGGACCATGCTCAGGGACGGGCACCGTCACCCTCATCCTCGAAGAGTCCCCGCGAACATACGTGAAGTCCGGCCCAGGCACCGGGACATCTGGAAGACGTGGCGAGCCATCTTGCCTCTCCCTCACCAACACATGTGGCGTCCTCAGCTTTCGCCTAACAAAGGCCGCATACTCCTCGCCCTCAAGGATGAACTCCTCGGCACTCACGCCGACCAGGTACCACTCGTACTCCAGCACGTCCATATCAAGAGGACTCATCATATGGAAGGGCGGATCCCTCGGAGTCATAGGGGGCACACTTATGCCATGCTGCCAGAAAACCCTCTCCCCCAGATACATGGCATCGCAAGTGAGGCCCCGCAGAAGCTTCCTCTGTCGTGTCACCCAAGGGGCACCCTCCAGCTCATCCTTGCCATACCAAGTCCAAGGGTACAGCTCAAACCCCTCCAGACTGTCCCTCTCCAGGTAGTACTGCACCTCCTGATAGTTGATAGTGACCTTTCCCCTGCTCGTCCTCCTCTTCCTCAAAGGGCGGGCCCATCACAGCATGGCAGGATAACCCACCATGGCCTCATCTTCCCAGTCCCATGCCTGGCACCGGAAAATCTCATAGCACCACGCCTGCAACAAAAAAGCAGATAGTGCTCAGAACAAGAAAAAAGAAAAAGAAAAAGAAGACGAAGAGATGACAAAGTGCTAAACTACAACAGCAATAAACTCATACCTCCAGTGCAAAACCAAAACACCCCAGGGAGTTGGTTGTACCCCGGCTAAACCTATCCATAGCAAAGTAGAGCTCGGTCAAGCCCACCTCTCCCCAAGCAATCTCACAAACCCTCTCCAAGTCCACCAGACTCTCCATCAGAGGGAAAAGAGCAGAAGAGGCGTGATTTGAGAACAAAGTCTCGGAGAGGGCAAACCACAGAAAAGAGCGCGCCAGCTGCTCCGCCGTCACTACCCCAGTGCCCCGGCTATAAGCCCCGATGTTGGCCGAGATCTGCGCCTCCACATCGTGGTACAACATGCCCAAACCCTTACGGGGATAGGGCGCAAAGCCAAGCAGCTCAGCCAACACTGCATCGGACATCCTGTCCCGCCACTTCACCGACTCCCCCTTGAAGGAAAGCCCGGTGATCGCCGCAAAATCAGTAGGAGTCACCGTCACCTCTCCCCAGCTAAAATGGAAGGTATGCGTGGTGTCCTACTAGTACTCAGATAGAGCCAATAAGACACCCTTGTTCTTCTACGTCTCCGCTAACCCAACCAGGTTCTCCACGAACACGTTCAGCCCAGTAGCGATCACTAACCTCCGAGGACTAGGCCTCCCATCTCGGGAAATATCGGGCAGGCTCTGCCACAACTCAACCACGGCCTCAAGGGACCCCCGTGACTTCATCATCTTTGCCTCCCCAGACGAAGGCACCTCACTCTGCAGGTAAACAGAGCAAAGGTACGTCAATAATAGTACTTAAGCAAATATAAAAAAAACAAGAAAGCACAAAAGTCCGTCCCAACACGGCAAAGCACAAAAGTCCGTCCCAACACGGCAAAGAACAAAAGTCCGTCCCAACAAGGCAAAGCATAAAATTCCGTCCCAACGCGGCAATTTTTTCAAAAACAAAAGTCCGTCACGAAAACATGGCACATATTACAATTTTCTCAAAAGAGGGATTCGTCCCTACACGACGCATTTTCAAACAAAGTCCGTCCCTACACGGCAGACATTTTACAACACAAAGTCCGTCTCTACACGGCAATTTTTCAACGAAAGTCCGTCACAAAAACACGGCGCCCATTGTACACACATTTTACAACACAAAGTCCGTCTCTACACGGCATTTTTTAACAAAAGTTTGTCACAAAAACACGGGGCCCATTGTACACACATTTTACAACACAAAGTCCGTCTCTACACGGCAGGTTTTCAATAAAAGTCCGTCACAAAAACACGGCGCCCATTGTACACACATTTTACAACACAAATCCATCTCTACACGGTAATTTTTCAACAAAAGTCCGTCACAAAAACACGGCGCCCATTGTACATAAATTTTTACAACACAAAGTCCGTTCCTATACGGCAATTTTTTTCACAATGTATATACAGAAAGAGCATAAGGTACAAGTTACCAAAGCATGCATTTCAAAGAGAGGCACTTTATTTTCACAAATAAGAGCTAAACTCCACATTTTTGCACAAAAATCACATACCCACAATTCTTACATGCTCAATTTCAAAAAATCATCGTAAATTTCATAAAATGAGCATGGCAACAACAAAAGCCTCAAATATGCAAAAAACTAAAACTTAGTTCTAGTATACAATATTTCAAGCAAGAATCAAAACAAAAATTGACTTCTTACCTCCTTTACGGTCCTTCCCTGCAAGGTGTGAACCTCCGAATCCGGATACAACACATTCGGATTCATCCGGATTCCTTGTTGAAGACGAGAAGGAAGAACATTTCCTTTGGAGATCCAATCTCCTCTCTATGGCCTCTTGGCCCCTTTGACGATGACCTCGTCCGATTCTTTCCGCCATGATAGTAATTCAATCAACTCGAAAGAATTCCCTTAAGAAGATTTTGAACAAATTCAAGTTTTCTCTCTCTCTCTCTCTGGCTCGACAGAAGGATGAAAATGGGGAGAAATGGCATCGTTGCAGTTTGATGTTGATTTGGGAAAATCAAATTTCCAGACCAATCCGAACGGACCACTTTGCAAGGCAAGTGGATCTGGCGGACCACTTTGCATTCCAGGTGAAATCCTCCTTTTGCCCTTACAATCTTTGCCCTTGGCCGTCCAAATGCCATTTTCAGCAAGATTCGTGCAGTTTGGTCCCTAAGCCAACAAAGCTAACCCCGACCGTCAACATAAGTCCGGATCTCGCCCACTAAATGGCAAAACAAACCCCGGCTGTCATCGTAAGTCCGGACCCCAAGGCACAAACGCCTTTAAACACAAAATCCCAAGGCGCAAACGCCTTCAAATGCGAATCAGAAACACGAAACAAAACCGGCCATCAAAGTAAGCCCGAACCCTCTTCCCCATCGGACAAAAAGTCAAACGGCCATCAAAGTAAGACCGTACGAATGTACATATCCCCAGCAGATAAACCCCGGCCATCAAAGTAATCCCGAACCCTCTTCCCCAGCGGACAAAAAGTCAAACGGCCATCAAAGTAAGACCGTATGAATGTACATATCCCCAGCAGATAAACACCGGCCGACATCGTAAGTCCAGATCTCGCCTACTAAACGGCAAAACAAACACAAAAGGGCACAAAACACCTTTAAACACACATCCCAAGGCAGAAATGCCTTCACAACAAACAAGTCATTCCCCTGGCAGCCATTATAAGCCCGAACTTTTCCCCGGCGGATAAAACACAAGGCAAGTACGCCTCTCGCAAGTCTCAAATAGCAGGTTCATACTCCTGAACCAAACTTCAGTCAGAGGACATAACATGTCCTCATCACGACATAACCTCAGTCAGAGGACATAACACGTCCTCATGCACGACATCACCTCAGTTAGAGGACATAACATGTCTTCATACACGACATCACCTCAGTCAGAGGACATAACACGTCCTCATGCACGACATCACTTTAGTCAGAGGACATAACACGTCCTCATCACGACATCACCTCAGTCAGAGGATATAACACGCCCTCATACACGACACAACCTCAGTCAGAGGACATAACACATCCTCATACATGACATCACCTCAGTCAGAGGACATAACACGTCCTCATACATGACATCACCTTAGTCAGAGGACATAACACGTCCTCATACACGACATCACCTCAGTCAGAGGACATAACACGCCCTCATACACGACACAACCTCGGTCAGAGGACATAACACATCCCCTTACACGATACAACCTCGGTCAGAGGACATAACACATCCTCATACACGACACAACCTCGGTCAGAGGACATAACACGTCCTCATACACGACATTACCTCAGTCAGAGGACATAACACGTCCTTAAGCACGAAATCACCTCAGTCAGAGGACATAACACGTCCTCATGCACGACATTACCTCAGTCAGAGGACATAACACGTCCTCATACACGAGATCACCTCAGTCAGAGGACATAACACGTCCTCATCCATGATATCACCTCAGTTAGAGGACATAACATGTCCTCATACACGATATCACCGAAGTCAGAGGACATAACACATCCTCATACATGACATCACCTCAGTCAGAGGATATAACACGTCCTCATGCACGATACAACCTCGGTCAGAGGACATAACATGTCCTCATACACAACACAACCTCAGTCATAGGACATAACACATCCTCATAATGACACAACCTCAGTCAAAGGACATAACACGTCCTCATGCACGACATCACATCTGTCAGAGGACATAATACGTCCTCATGCACGACAATGCACCAATTCTGAACTAAGATCAGGCTTGATTCCCACTCGGGATACGTAGGAATCCTATCAAAGGGTCCAGCCAACCGACCTTTACGGTCACCCACAGGATACCGACACTTCCACGCACAGAGTCTTAGTCAGAGGACATCATACGTCCTCATACACGACAACACACTTACCCCACACACGAACTACGATCAGGCTTGATTTCCACTCGAGATACGTAGGAATCCTGTCAAAGGGTCCAGCCAGCCGACCCAAGCGGTCACTTTAGGACACCACCACGTCCTTACAGCCGACCCAAGCGGTCACCTCAGGACACTACCACGTCCTCACGAACCGACCAACGCGGTCACCTTCTCTCCCAACAAGCGATCCAGATCAGGACCCTTATCTTATTGATGACCCCACTTCCTCAATAAGTGACGTCGTCGAGGGGCTTCTGTAAGTACCCAAATCCAGATTGCTCCCTTCCAAGCATACGGGAAACACCGCGGACTCACACAAACGTGGTCCCAAACACTCGTAGCCTTCAAAAATCCCAACAACCACCAACCAAACAAAGGTGGGAGCTTTCTGAGATAAAACAAGGCAAAAGGTCTTTTTGGGAATTTTGCAAAATATCTGGCCTGGATAATGGTCCGTACGGACCATTTTGCACCCAGACATCATAATTGCAAAATCCCCTTAAAGTCCACGAAATTCCCTTAAATCCAGGAAAATCAAAATTTTGGTTTTGCAAAGTGGTCCGTGCGGACCATTTTGCAGTTTTTTCACTCCTATAAATAGAGGGCTCCCCCTCTCATTTTTCTCACACCTCCCTTCTCTCCTCTCTCCCCCAGCCTTTAGGCTCCCCTCTAAGTCCTCTCAAGGCACTTTCGGTCCCTTTCGGTTCCCTTTGGGGAATTTCGAGCCCCCTTGAGGTGCTCTGAAGCTCTGTCGAGCCCTCCCGAGATGCCTCGAGGCACTCTCGAGGCATCCCGAAGCCTTGACGGTCCATCCCAAGGCATACCGATCCATCCCAAAGCCCTGTCAGACAATCCCGATCCATCCCGAAGCAAGCCAAAACTCTGCTCGAGTACAACCGACGATCCCGAGGCATGCCGAACCTCTGCCAGAGTATAACCAACAATACCAAGGCATCCCGAGGCACGCCGAACCTCTGCCCGAGTACAACCAACAATCTTGAGGCATCCCGAGGCACGCCGAACCTCTGCCCGAGTACAACCGACGATCCCGACGCACGCCGAACCTCTACCCGAGTACAACCGACGATCCCGACGCACGCCGAACCTCTGCCCGAGTACAACCAACACTCCCGAGGCACATCGAACCTATGCCTGAGCATACCTAGCAATCCCGAGGCACGCTAAACCTCTGCCCGAGGACACACCTGACACTCCTGAGGCACGCTGAAGCTCTGTCCGCAGACACCGGTACATCCTCGAAGCAATCCCGGTCCGTCCCGAAGCACTATTCACACTCAAACACTATTCCCAAGCGGAAGACAGATACAAACCAACATTGGTAAGGCTTCATTCCCAAACTATTTTAATTTATTTTAATATATAGCATACAATGTAGACATCATATATAACATGCATTTTTAAAAGCACATACACACACACACACAACTTTTAAAGAAAGAGGGGTACCGAAATACTCGTGTATACGAGGTGACTCGGGTGACCTCTGCTATTCTCTTCCCGAGGCATAACCTGACCTCCGAACTCAAAATTTCATCACACAACAACAATTTTTTAAACAAGCCTTTTTTCAATATTTTGGGCTAAATCAAAACGGCGTGGCGACTCCTCCAAACAAACGCAGCGACACCTCCCGACAACGTGAGATGCCGGGGCCCGCGCAGCCGGATCCGGGTAATTTCACAACTGGAGAGAAATAGTAGTGGGTTTGAATTCCCCTACTCCTACTCTCTCACGAATTCCCCTACTCCTACTCTCTCGCTCACCGATAAAGGCATGATGCTAACACTAGCCCCTAAGTCGAGCATAGCATTGTGTATATTATACCTGCCAACGCAACAAGGTATAGAGAAGGTTCCCAGATCTTTGAGTTTCGGCAGCAGTTTCTTTTGCAAAATTGCACTTACCTTTTCTGCCAAAATGATATTTTCAAACACTTCAAGTTTCTCTTTTTCTGAAAACATTTGTTTTAAGGGCCAAGCATAATGAGGCATTTCTTGTATATTTTTCTGAAAAAGGAATGGTTATGTTCATTTCATCCAAAACTTCTAAAAATTCAATAAATTCTTCGTTTACTTCTCTTTTAACAATCCTAGGGGATTCTGTCCCCTTTTCAATGTTAGTCTCAATCATTGGCGGGATTTGACCAATAGTATCTTTACTAGGGCATTCATTTATCAATTCATATTCACTCCTAGTTTTTACAACGTTAACATGCTCATTTGGCCTTTGAGGTTGACCGGGAAGACTCCCTTGTGGTCTATTCGTTGGGTTGGCCTGCTGAGCTTGTTGATTCTCGAGCATCTTATTATGGCATCTTATTATGCGCAGCTAGGTTATCAAACCTAGAATTCAACAATTTAAAACATTCCCTAAATTCGTTATTAGTCTTTTCTTTAGCATTTTTATTTTCAACTACAAAGTCCATCAAAAGATCTAATTTGGAATTAGGGGGAGGAAAAGAATTTGAATTAGTATTGAAATTCTTTGATGTGAATCCCGGGGGTTGTGTGGAAGGTTGCGGATTCAAAATATTGTTATTATTATAGGAGAAGTTAGGGTGATTCCTCCATTCGGGATTGTATGTCTTTGAATACTTCCCCCCCTTCTGCCCGAAAGAATTAACAAAATTCACTTGATCACTAGAAGTAGTGTCAAGCAAATCACAAAAATCCGTACTACGTGAGTTAGTCCCACATAGTTCACACAAAACATTGACATTAGCCACGGGATTGACATTAAGATTTTCAAACTTTTTCAAAATCATGCCAACCCTAGATGAAAGAAAAGTAACAACATCTACATTATATTTACCTGGAGTGCCCTGCTGTTGCTCCCTCTCATTCGACCACTGATAGTGGTTCAAAGCAATGTTCTCAATGAGGTCGTATGCCTCATCCACAGTTTTGTTCATTAATGCTCCTCCTGCAGCGGCATCAATGGTCTCTCTAGTCTTGAACGTGAGACCATTGTAGAAGGTATGAACTATCAACCACTTTTCGAGCCCATGGTGGGGGCACATCCTTAGGAGCTCTTTGAAATGCTCCCAAGCGTCGTACAATGTTTCGCTTCCTGTTTGGCAAAAATTGGTGATCTTTGTACGAATCTGGGCGGTCTTGCTTGGTGGGAAGAAATGCCCTAGGAAAGCCTCTTGAACTTGGTCCCATGTAGTTAAAGAGTTCTGGGGGACCGAGTTCAACCATTGTTTTGCCTTGTCCTTCAGAGAGAATGGGAAAAGGCGCATTTTGATTGCTTCCGGTGTGACACCCTGAATGCGAGTTGTGTCACAATATTCCAAAAATGTTTGGACATGAAGGTGTGGATCCTCGAAAGCATTTCCGCTGTATTGGTTATTCATAACCATATGAAGTAGATGCGACTTTATTTCAAAGTTGGCCGCATTAGCGTTCGGCACAACTATGTGAGATCTAGTTCCCGGGGTACTCGGATTGACGAAGTCCCTTAGGTACCTAGGAGGTGTTACTGGTTCTTCTTCCGCCATGTATTTATTTAATGTTTCCTTGAGTTTTCTTAGCCTTTTGTGAAAGCTTCTTTCTGGTTCCGGATCAAAGTTGTCAAAGAAGATCCGAGTCCATTTCATAAACTACAAGAACACTCAACAAGGAAATTAAACGTAACAGATTTTCGGAAGGAAAATTTAAACATAAATTAAATACAAAAAATATGCATTAAAGAAAAATACAAAAAGTAAACCGTTTTCCCCGGCAACGGAGCCAAAAACTTGTTACGTCTCAAACCTGACAGTTCTTTTTAATACCGCAAGTGCACGGGCTATAGTAATATAGCTAATGCAAGTACGGGTCGATCCCACGAGGACAGGGTTTACTTTAGGATATATTTGCTTTTACTAAGGAATAAAGATGAGATTGGGAGGAATATAGTTTGAATTTAGAAAATGATAAAAACATACACAGAAAATACTTTAGTTAAACTCTTATTATACGGCCGCTCCAGCCTTGGCGCCAAATTCCTATTTGAACTAGCATTTCTGCATGGGCGCTCCAATTTATGCTGCATGGCCACTCTGGCCTAATTTGCTCGGCCACTCCAGAATTGAAGGCTCGGCCGCTCCATTGATTTGGGGCCATTTTGGCCTGGCTGAGGGCTTTTGCACGACCGCTCCCTTCCATAGAGCACGGCCGCTCTGGCTTGGTTTTGGTCTGGATGACCATTTTGAAGTTGTCCTTCCTTGCCTTTGGTCCCTTAGTTTTTCCAAGATTCATTTGTTCAAGAATTGACTTAAAACCTGTAAAAAAAATGCTAGAAATGTACCAACAAGTGTAAAATCGAAGATATGGAACAAATGAAGCTAATTTACACTAATTTAAGACTAAACGGGAATAAAAACTAAGCAAATACTAAAGATAAAATGCTATAAATGACTATAGAAAAGTCATTTATCACAATCCTACAAGATACAAGATCTTGGTTCGTTCGCGTGTGGATTACCGATAGAGGGTGATTCTGTTATCACTTAAAGCTTGAAGATAAATTCATCACAAAGAAGAACAAGGAGAATATCAAAGGTTCATCAAAGATTCAAAGTTTAAATCTAAGATTCATTTTTTGAACAACAAAATCGCTGTTAAGGTATGTAAATCTATTTCATAAGTTTTAATCTATTCATGTTAGACGGATTTATGGCTAGGGTTTTGTGTTATATGTTAAATCTTCCGCTGTGTTTGTAACCCCAAAACCCAACAACTAAAGCTCGGACAGTGTTTGGAGAGAGATTCATTGATAGGCAGATGTTAAATTCAAGGAAGTGGACTATGAAGGAGTCACGGGGAAGCCTAAGCCCGCTCTCAAACTGGGCTCCAAAGAAAATGCATGCCATATTGCTATCCCGCTGGACATCGAAGATAGTCTCAGGACGCAGGCTCCCGTTATTCTCAATCTCCTGCAGCCCGTGAATGAAAAAAAGTGTTGGGGTCGATATAGAAGGTTAGGGCCAGGTCATCTTCTAAGTCCTTGCGGGTTGCACCCTTCTTCTTCGGCTGACCGCGACCAGAGGTGGAAGCACCATCTTGACTTTTTTCTCTTCCAGCAGCTTTCTCCACGTGGCCCTTAGAGAAAGCCTTCATGATCTCCATAGCTCGCTGGGCTGTATCCACCGCCATGAGGTCAACAACCTCTCTATGGTCGACCTCCATTTCAGAGTTGCTTCCTGACCCAGAAAGGTCAAAAGAAGAGTCTGAGGAGGAAGACCGAGCCTCTGCGACATCCACCTCATCCATATAGACGGCCTCATCACCACTACTCCCTAAGTCTATTACCGCCCTAGGTTGAGCCTCAATTTGGGAAACAGGTTCCACCACGGAAAAAGGGGCCGCGATCTCAGGGGCATCAAGATTAGCCTCGGGCTCAGCTGCAACATCAGGGGCCACAGCTACCTCAGTCTCATCAACAAGGTCTACCTTCTCCCAATCAGTGATGGTTATGTCCATGGGGTAAATCCAAACTCTCCTCACCAACTCCTGTACATTCAACGCTTGTTCACGTTCTCAAGGAAAACTTCATAATACCCCCATCACGAAATTTTTGAGACAGGTATGGTCTCCCAAAACAAGCATATCGTCAGAAATATACATTCTCTTCTTGGCTTTCCACAATCGGGGTGGGACCCAATTTCCCTAGTCATACCTAATGGAGATGTATTTGTAGGATTCAAGGGAAAGTTTGACCCAAACACTAGCCACCTTACGATAAATCCCACCGGACTTCTTATCGACGGCAAAAGTGTCCGGGGTCATCCCATTGTCTAACCCTAGAGGACGCTCCATATGGTAGGACATGGTTAAGGATAGAGAGAAGAAGAGTTATAAGCAAAGCAAAATTAAAAATCACTTACAAAGAGGGAGTTAACAAGATGGATCCTTAAAAGGAAGCTGTGAAAATTTTCTCTCTCTAGAATGTAATCCCAAAGGGTGAAGGTGATAAAAGATTGAAAGGGATATAGGGTATAGGGTTGGGTATTTATATGCCAAGGAATACGGGTTAACCGGTATTAATGAGCCCACAAACCATATTCCCTCAAATAGCGAACCGACGGAGGTTTAAATTTTGAATTACTTGCGGTTGACATTTATGGCACCTTTTGAAATTCACAAAATTTCCCGTCCGTACCTGGCATGCGCTGACAGTTTGACAGCTCATAGGGCCCACGCAAGCCTTATCCGGAAGGCAACCTGAAATATTCTATCAACGTCCACCAAACTCCCCACACGTGTACTCCACGTGCCTCTAAGCAAGGAGTCTGGAAAGGAAGCAAAAATTTGTAACACTTGTGCCCGCAAAATGACCAGATTGCATATCGAGTTTTATATATGGCTTCTCGCCCTAACCATGAATGATCCAACACTCGAAGCAAGGGGCCACTGATGATACTGGACACTTTAGATCGGGCCCAATCTTGGTCCGATCTAAAGGCAACGTAAGTGATGTGGCACCCTTAAGATCGAGTCTTATTAATCCGCGTTGACCGCGGTCTCATACTTGACCGAGCCCTATCTCACTCTAGATCAAGGACAATATGTGACGTGGCATCCCATTGATCGAGCCCCCTCAGGTCCCATTGACTGCATTCTCATATTAGACTCCCGATTAATATCAGGCTTATGGGACACAATTTCGTACAAGCTCTGATACCAGCTGGCAGGCCTGTCAGTATCGCATTAAATGGAGGCTAAGACGCCTATCACACGCGTTGAAGCTCTGCACCAACTGTCGCCTGCCATCTATCTCCATGTCCAATCAAATACATCAATCTACATTACTCTGTGCTTTATGGTATGGTCCAACCAGGAGCAGACATGTGTCCTAGGGCTAGACCAATGTTTCCCAAGGCTCAGATCCATTCACTACTCTTTCCCCCCTCCATATAAATACTCTTGTTTATCTTCTAATGCAAGGTACGTTACATTATCTCAACCCTATCACACAAACACGCCAATACATTACAGGTCTTATATCTCAGTTATCAAACCCTAAAAGGTTTTACTCTCATACTTGAGGGCATGAGCTGTAATAAACCCCGGATTGATCTATAATGGTGTTTGTTGTCTGTTTTATAATCTAGGTACATCATTTATACAAAGCCAGTGTTCATCATTCATGAGACCCCAATAGTTATGACGTCATCATTGCCATTGAAAAGCTGAAGCTTTTCCATGGTAATGGGGTTAATGAAAACAAGAGAGCTGTCATCGTTGTCGATAGGATCATCAATAATGAGACGATTGACTACCTTCTTGTTCATGATTTCAGAAGAATAGAGAAGGAAAGAGAATTTTGATTAGGAAGAAGGAGATGAACTGAATTAAATCAAGGCAGAGAGTATTGTATTTATAGGTAGAAAGAAAGGCGAGATTAATTAATCATAATCTTTCACAAGAAACGAAAGGAAAGGAAATCCGTTTGCTTTAAGATTTTGATTTTATTTCTTCTCGGTTTCAAACCCTTGCGAGGAACGGAAAAAGGTTACTTGAATAAATGTTGGCTTGTTATTATATACTCTTTTCGTCCTGCGGGTACGATTTTACCTTTGTCATTTTATACGTCTTATATAATATTTCACTTTTATAAAATGACAAAAAATCATTATTATTCCTCACATTCATTCTCTGTTATATTTTACTTTTATAATAACAACATCAATCAAATTATTATTTTCTATCCCACCTTTTCTCTTATATCTCACTTTTTATACTTACAATACTTATACAACTTACACATTTTCTTAATTCCCGATCAAAACCAATTTGTAAAATCTTATATGGTACAAATAGAGTAATTTATAAGAAAATTATCATTTACTTATTTGTATATTGCTTATAAAATGTTAAAATTAAATTAACTTTCTTTGTCTAGAAATATGGATTTTATTTTGGACGGATAAAAAGAAAAGTGTGATAATCCTTACGTTCTGTTGAATTTTATGCCATTTAAGTTGGGGACGGCTAAATTAAAAGATTAAACAAGCAAATGAAGTAATTATGTGACAAAGACCGTGGGCGGCGCACCAGCAGAAGGAGGGCGATCGCGGGACCTTGGGAGCGATCGCGCCCAAGCCTCTAGACAAAGAGGGCGATCGCGCCCTGCAGGGGAGCGATCTCCTCCTAGCCCATTTTTGGACTGACACCAAAAAATTCAGATCAGGGTTTTGAAATTCCTGCAGGGTTAGAAATAGGAATTATATATACACCATATTCCCTAACAATCAGATGTAATTCTAGTGTGATAGGCATATCAATAATTACAGGGTTCTGAAGTTCAATTTGCTCATCTATTTTCTAGATCTAGGGTTTGTACAGTCAGAAATTCTTGTGACCAAGAATTTGTGAACTAGATTAAAGATTGTATTCGATGATTTCTAGTTGATAATAATATTTTCTCCCTCTGCCCTTAGACAACCAAGCTGGTGAACCACGTATATTACTGTGTTGTGTGATTGATGTTTGTTTTTATCTTCTACATAGACTCTGTTATAACTGCCATTAAAGCCGGTCAGGTTGAGAAAGGTGTAAAAGTTTTCTGCTGCAGAAAAATATGAGATTAGGAATTGAATCACTAATTTAAAAGTTTAATGGGAGGAATAACTTTAGTCTGTGACAAATCAAGATGAAGGCCCTGTTGACAAATAAGGGTTTGTGGGCTCTAGTAGCTGCTGCAATCAGGGGTCGTCAACATCCAAATGGCAAAGCATAAGGCGTTCCCACATATGCTGTCGCGGTTGCACTATCAGAGAGTTCAGATAAGGACAGGAAGGCAACTGAGAAGTAATCAAAAAATATGATCGTGCTAGATGAGAGGGACCACTCTAAAATCATAAGGTGTCTAGATAACGATGTTATGGCAGATATTACAGATACTGAGGTGCTTTGTGGCTTGCGTTTGAAGACATGATTTTGACACTATCATTGACCAACACGATATACCCAAAGCTAGGGGTGGAAATGGTTCAATTTAGCTCGGTTTGGATAAATTTAGAAGTCAAACCTCTAGCATCGGTTTGGAAAAATTTCAAATCGAGCTAAACCATAAAAAAATTCAGACCGAGCTAAACCAAACCGCTATGGTTCGATTTGGTTCGGTCTAAACCGCGATTTGATTTGCGGTTTGATTTTGCGGTTTAGACCACGGTCCAAACCGTGATCTAGACCACGGTCCAAACCGCATTTCAAACCATAATCTTTTTTATTAACCATTTTATGACTAATGAATATAAATAAGTACTTAAAATAAATACAAGCATAACTTGATTAAGAATAAGTACTTAGAATATAAATAAGTTTCACAAGCAATATTTCAACTAAAACTGTGCAAGAAAAACTAGAGTTATCAAGGAAAACTCTATTATTTAAATCAAGCTTAAAGATTAAGAATCAATGCAAGTGGCCATCCATTTTTTGCAGCTTGATCAAGGATGGAACAGTATGACTAAGTACCTGAATTCATGATTTGTGATACCCAAAAGTTAATTCAAGTTTGACTACAGACTACTAAAAGAATACATAAAAATGACTTACCTTATAAGGAGCACACCAATGTAATCACAGTACAGATTGGACAAAATTAAATGTAAACATAAGGTAAGCCAGGATAGAATACATAATTCTTGCGGTTCCATGGTTCGGTTCACGGCTCAGTTTCACGGTTCGGTTTAATAGTTCGGTTTCACGGTTTCAAACCGCAGTTCGATCTTAAACGGTTCGACTCAGTTTGGCTCAGTTCGGTTTAGGAGTGTCAAACCCCAAGCTGAGCTGAAACACATGGTTTGTTAATTTCTCAAACTGAGCTAAACCACTTATGTCTAAAAACCGAACCAAACCACACGGTTTGACTATGTTCGACTCCAAACCGCGGTTTAAACCAAACCATTTCCACCCCTACCTGAAGCAGAAGTTGTATTCTCTCCGAATGCAGGAAGGTACGCCCATTTGGGATCACCAAGATAGATTTACATCTTTATTACTTGAACTTCGTAATATATATATATACTAAAGTTGCTAATTAGGATGCTGCATTAATGCTTCTTGTTTTATTGTCTTTATCATATGAGAACTATGTTGACTCTATTATCATTGGTAAGGAGACGATAACTCTAGAGAAGGTGAAATCCTCGATTAAGACTAGAGAGTTGCTTTGAAAGGCAAGCGGTAATAGTAGTACGTATAACCGGTCGGCGAGGTTTGGTTGCGGAAGGCGCGAGAGGTTATAGCAAGAAACAAAATAAGAAAAAATCTTCGGCAAGAAGGGCTCAAAACCCGAGGATATTTGTATTGCGTAAGGGAAAGGGACATTGAATGATAGATTGTTATAGGAAGAAGCGAGGCGAGTCTCCAAATTGTTACGAAGCTAATGCCGTCGCAGCTTGATACGAGCAGTGTCCGATGGGGATTATGCTATAGTAACAGAAGATTTTATACGACAATCGATGTGTGGATTCTTGATTCTGGAGCCTTTTATCATATTAGTACGAGTAGAGAGTGGTTTACAACCTATGATCAAGTAGATGGGGGTAATATTCATATTTCCAACATTGTTAGTTACGGTGGAGTTGTATTGGTCTATCAAACTATGGACTAATGATGGTAAGTTATTCACTTTGAACGATTTGAGACACGTTCCACACATGCCCAAAAACCGATTTCTCTAAGTCGGCTAGACAAAGAAAGGGTAAAGTTTCAAAGGTAAATATGGAGCAATTTATGTCTATAATGGTTCTGAAGTGATTCTGAGGGCGTTAATTGGGGCTCCTTGTATTTCTTCCAATGAAGGATGCTTTATGGGTCAGTATTGGTTGCATCATTTGAAATGGTCAATGAGGATATGACCAAGTTGTGGTATATTAGGCTTGGGCACATAAGCATTAGAGGGATGCAAATATTTGCAAACCATGGTCTTCTTTGTGGCTATAAGGTTAAGGGCCCTAAGTTTTGTGAGCATTGTGTACTTGGGAAGATGCAACAAAGCAAGTTTCCAAAGGGGGTTCATAGAACTAAGGGCATTCTGGATTATATTCACTCGGATTGTTGGTGACCTTCACATCAGGAATCATTGAGGGGGACACAAGTATTTATTATCTATGATAGATGATTACTCGGGCAAAACTTGGGTGATAATTATGAAGCACAAGAGTGAGACTCTCACAAATTTCAGACAGGTGGAAGACATTAGTACTGGAGAATCAGACAGGGAAAAAGATCAGATCTGCAAAGAGTTCAATAGCTGGGCACAGGCAGATAATGAGTTGGAGTTTTGCATTGCTGAGTTCGATGAGTTTTGTAAGGAAGTGGGGATTTCTAGACATCTCACTATCAGGGGTACACCATATCATAATGGTGTCGTAGAGTGCATGAATCAGATGTTGTTGGCTAGAGCAAGGTGCATGCTTTCTAATGCAGGGTTGTTTAAACGGTTCTGGGCAGAAGTGGTTAGTACAACATTTTACTTGATTAATCATGGACCACATTCAAGTATCGATCTCAAAGTTCCCAATGAGGTATGGTCATGTAAACCTGTTGATTATTCTGATTTAAGGGCTTTTAGTTATAATGCTTATTATCATGTGGATGATGCAAAGTTAGAACCGAGGGCCAGAAAAGGAGTTTTTATGGGTTATGTAGATAGTGTCAAGGGATACCAGATTTTGTCTCCATCGGAGGGTAGGGTTATCCTAAGCAGGAATGTTGTCTTTGATGAAAATTTTGTGCTTAATCCTATTATGAGATATGTGATTATATCAGGTATTGGTAGTGTTGATAAACAGGTGGAGCCACAAGATACTACAGATTTGAGCAGTTCACAGTCAGATGTTAATTAGGATCTAACGTCAAAGACAGAAGTACTAGACAGTTTATCACCTATCACCGAAGAACATGGGTTAGCTCAAGAGAGTTCTATATGAATTAATTTCGAGAAGCCTCCTGTAAGGTATGGTTTTGAAGACATGGTGTCTTATGTACTTCATATTGCTGAGGAGGCGGAGCCCGATCATTCGGAGCCAACCAATTTCAAGAAAGCAGTTACATGTTCAGAGTCTGCCCAATGGCATGAAGCTATGGGGGACGAGATGGAGTCACTTCACAAGAATCAGACAAGCGAGTTAACCAAGATGCCAAATGCAAAAAATATTGTTACTTGTAAGTAGGTATTAAAGAAAAAGGAAGGTATGTCACCGTTAGAATGGGTCAAGTATAAAGCTCATGTGGTTGCTAGGGGTTTCACGCAAATGGAGGGGGTTGACTACAATGAGATTTTCTCACCTGTGGTTAGACACACTTCTATCAGATTGCTATTAGCAATAGTGACACATCAGGATTTGGAGCTCGAGCAGTTAGATGTAAAAATAACTTTTCTACATGGAGAGTTGTAGAAGGAAATTTATATGATACAACCAGATTGGTTTAAAGTTGCAGGGAAAGAAGACTACATGTGTAAGTTGAAGAAGTTCTTGTATGGACTGAAGCAGTTGCCTAGGCAGTGGTATAAACGGTTTGACGGCTATATGAAAGAGATTGGTTACACGAGTAGCATGTATGACTGTTGTGTGTATCACAATAAGTTGGTGGATGGATCGACTATCTATTTGGTTCATTACGTTGACGATATGTTGATAGCTGCTGTCAAGAAGTCTAATATTCAGAATTGAAGGGTCTACTATCTGCTGAGTTCGAGATGAAGGATTTGGGTGCAGCAAAGAAAATTCTGGGTATGGAGATCTACAAGGATATAAGCTAATAAAAATTGTTCTTATCCCAGAAAGGTTACATCAAGAAAGTTTTAAAGAGGTTTGATATGTCTACAACAAAGCTTATAGATTCTCCGAGTGCATCGAATGCACATCTGTCTGTTGCTTTTGCACCTAAATTGTCTGAAGAGAAATAGTATATGGCCCGAGTACCTTATGCTAAAGCATTTGGCATTTTAATTTATGCTATGGTTTGCATGAGGCAGATCTATGACTGGGTATGTATTTACTCTTGGTGGGTCAGTTGTCAATTGGAAGGCTACTCTGCAATCTACAATGACTTTGTCGACTACGAAAGCAGAATACATGACATCGACAGAAGCTGCTAAGGAGGGAATTTGGTTAAAGGGTTTGATTAGATACCTTGGGTTACATCAGGAACATGCTACAATATTTTGCGACAATTTGAGTGCAATATGTTTGGCCAAGGATCAAGTTTATCATAAGAGGACCAAGCAAATAGATGTGAGGTATCATTTTCTAAGAAAGCGGATCAAGGTGAAAAAAGTGGGTATTGTGGACAATCCTGCTGACATGTTCACGAAGTCCATTCCAACTATCAAGTTCTAACATTGCTTGAACTTGCTAAATATTCACAGCTGTTAGACAGCATATGAGGTAGAGAGGGAGTTTGGTTATGTGATCTGGAGGTTAGATGTCAAGGTGGAGATTTGTTGGGTTTGATACCATCTGAGTTGGGGATGCCTAAATTAGGGGATTAAACAAGCAAATGAAGTAATTCCTGTGAAAGCACCAAGGGGCGACCGCACCAGCAGCAGGAGGGCAATTATGCCAAGTTTCTAGAAAAATGGGGCGATTGCGCGCCCTGGGGAGAGATCGCGCCCAAGCCTCTGGACCAAGAGGGCGGTCGCGCACTCTACGGGAGCGATCGCGCCCTAGCCCATTTTGGGGCTGACGCCGAAAAATTCAGAGCAGGGTTTTGAAAACCCTACGGGGTTAGAAGTAGGTAGTATAAATGGACAAATTGCATTTTAGTTACCTGAGTTTTACAAGATGTTTCAATTGGTTATCGAATGTGCATTTGTTACAAGTTGATTATTGAGTTTGTCTTTTTGTTGCAATCAAGTGTAATTTTGGATGAACCGTTAAAAATCTAACGAAGAGCGTAACATGTGCGCCTCACATGCCAATCTGAAGGGTATTTTGGTCAACATGAATACACGTGACTGTTTTGTTAGATTATATGAAAAGATAAGGATTACAACGTTAAAAGTTAAATCACTAACCAAATAAATTTTATTTCATAAATCTAAAGGGACTAAACTGAAAATAAAACCCAAATTTCCACATCCGCCGCCCCACCCTTCCCATTCCTCCTCTCTTCTCCGACGACGTTCACACAATCCCCGGAAAACCCTTTGTTCCGACGATTTCCTTTTCTAGCAAATCCCCAAAGAGCCATAGTCTTTTTCTCCGCTCGCTATCGCAACCATAAGATGCAACCTGCACCCCACTTGCCATCTCTTCCGTCAAATTTAGCTTCCTCTGCAAACAATGGCTGCAAATGAAGCTTCATTGTGGCCATATGAACGTTGATGGTGGTGGCCACACACACACAAACGCATATAGTGGCGGCCATCGAAATCAAACATCAACATTTCAGATCGGAGCTGTATATAAGATGAGAGATAAATGGAAAATAGTGATGTTAGTCGGTGTGTCTCCATCTTACGCGAATTCACACTCGACCGGAACTACTAAAATACCTCTCCGTTACGGTTTGAAATGTGAAGGGAGAATGGACGCCATTGAACAAGAATTTCCCCATTCCGATGATTTTAAACCCCTACAAGAACAATATCCTTCATTGTCACCTCCTGATCTCACTCTTAATCGCGATCCGGAAGATCCTCCTCCCGACAAGTCAAGCAAATTTTCACTCGTGAGTTTCAAAATATGGCCTTGAAAGAGGCCGTCGACGATGGGGTTTTGGATGTAGCTTGGAAGGAGGGCAAGCAAAAGGCCATCGACGAGGACGGTGAACTGAATTCCACCATGGAAACTAGAGAGAGAAAGAGAGAGAACGGAGAGAGAGAGAGAGAGAGAGTGTGTATTTTTTTATATATTTAACCTTCGCCTCATTTTTAGAAAATGTCAACTAACCCCCTTAAAATTATGGGGATCAAATTCGATGGAAAAGACCAAAATAACCCTTAAGTAACTCACATGAGCGGCACATGTTATGCTATTCGTTAGATTTTTAACGATTCATCCAAAATTATACCCGATTGCAACAAAGAGACAAACTCAATAACCAACTTGTAACAAATGCAAATTCGATAACCAATTGAAACATCTCGACAAACTCAGGTAACTAAAATGCAATTTGCCCAAGTATAAATACCCCATATTTCCTAACAATCAGATGTAATTGTAGTGTGATAGACATATCAATAATTTTAGGGTTCTGAAGTTCAATTTGATCATCCGTTTTCTAGATTACTGTTTGTTTTCATCTTCTACACAGACTCTGTTATATCACGTTCCACTTCACTTGAAACCAGATATTTAGGTACAAGAATTGAGGAAAAGTAGGAGAAAATGTTGTGAGCATGAAAAGTAAAACAGTAGAGAGAATGAGTGAAATGAATAGTAAATTGATTGTTGTTGTTATTATAAAAATTTGCCATTTTGGACAGTATTAAATGAAATGAGACGGCCCAAAATAAATTTTTATATCAAATAAAGTGGGACGAAAATTCTACAGAAACCCATGTGCGTCTCATGTGTCAATCTGAAGGGTATTTTGGTCAACTTGAATACACGTGACTGTTTTGTTAGATTATATGAAAAGATAAGGATTACAACGTTAAAAGTTAAATCACTAACCAAAGAAATTTTATTTCATAAATCTAAAGGGACAAAACTGAAAATAAAACCCAACTTTCCACATCCGTCGCCCCACCCTTCCCATTCCTCCTCTCTTTTTCGACCACGTTCACACAATCCCCGGCAAATCCTTTGTTCCGACGATTTCCTTTTCTAGCAAATCCCCAAAGAGCCATAGTCTTTTTCTCCACTCGCTATCGCAACCATAAGATGCAGCCTGCACCCCACTTGCCATCTCTTCCGTCAAATTTAGCTTCCTCTGCAAACAATGGCTGCAAATGAAGCTTCATTGTGGCCATATGAACGTTGATGGTGGCGGCCACACGCACACGAACGCATATAGTGGCGGCCATCTAAATATAACATCAACATTTTAGATCGGAGCCGTATATAAGATGAGAGATAAATGGAAAACAAGATGATGTTAGTGCAGTGTGTCTCCATCTTACGCGAAATCACACTCGACCATAACTGCTAAAATACCCCTCCGATAGGGTTTGAAATGTGAAGGGAGAATGGATGCCATTGAACAAGAATTTCCCCATTCAGATGATTTTAAACCCCTACAACAACAACCTCCTTCATTGTCACCTCCTGATCTCACTCTTAATCGCGATCCGGAAGATCCTCCTTCCGACAAGCTGAAGCAAATTTTCACTCGTGAGTTTCAAAATATGGCCTTGAAAGAGGCCGTCGACGATGGGGTTTTGAATGTAGCTTGGGAGGAGGGCGAGCAAAAGGCCATCGACGAGGATGGTGAACTGAATTCCACCATGGAAACTAGAGAGAGAAAGAGAGAGAACGAAGAGAGAGAGAGAGAGTTTTTTTTATATTTAACCTTCGCCTCATTTTTAGAAAATGTCAACTAACCCCCTTAAAATTATGGGGGTCAAATTCGATGGAAAAGACCAAAATAACCCTTAAGTAACTCACATAAGCGGCACATGTTATGCTATTCGTTAGATTTTTAACGATTCATCCAAAATTATACCCGATTGCAACAAAAAGACAAACTCAATAACCAACTTGTAACAAATGCAAATTCGATAACCAATTGAAACATCTCGACAAACTCAAGTAACTAAAATGCAATTTTCCCAAGTATAAATACCCCATATTTCCTAACAATCAGATGTAATTGTAGTGTGATAGACATATCAATAATTTTAGGGTTACTCAAGTTCAATTTGATCATCCATTTTCTAGATTGTTGTTTATTTTCATCTTCTACACGTACTACGGTATAAACGTTCCACTTTACTTGAAACCGGATATTTAGGTACAAGAATTGAGGAAAAGTAGGAGAAAATGTTGTGAGCATGAAAACTAAAACGGTAGAGAGAATGGGTGGAATGAATAGTAAATTGATTCTTTGTTTTTAGTATAAAAATTTGCCATTTTGGACGTATTAAATGAAATGAGACGGCCCAAAATAAAAATTTATATCAAATAAAGTGGGACGAAAATTCTACGTAAAACCCATGCTATCACATTATCCCCCCCCGTCGCTCTTATACCCAAAGGTATAAGATTAAAATTACTATTATACATATGTATAAGACTAAAATTACTCTTATAACTGTGTATAAAAGTATTTTTTTTCCACAGTTTTTCATATTTTACTAAAAATAATTAAAAAAAAAACTTATATTTTATTAAACAATTTTTCTCATACACCTAAATATATAAGACTAGAATAACTCTTATTCCTAGGTATATGAATATTTTTTTTTCACAATTTTTCATATTTTCTTAAAAAATAATAAAATCACTTTTTTATCAAAAGGTATAAAACTATATTTACTCTTGTACCTAGGTATAAAAATAATTTATTCCCTTCAAATTTTTGAAAAAAAAACTCTTATACCTTAAGGTATAAGAGTTATTTGTTTTTTCCACCGGAGCAAGAACATTAGCAGAAACGGTACAGTTTAGATTTTGCTCTATTAGCAATGAGATTTAAAACAACGGTATTTGTCTCTGCGATTTGGGAACTGTTCAGATTTTGCTCTAGTAACAATGGGGAAAATTCATTTTTCAAACCAGAAGATGATGAAATTGCATCAATCTTGTACATATGTTTTACCTCTCAACATGAAATAGTATATTTATGATCCAATCTCAGCAGTATATTCACAAATTGCCTAATCAATTTTGTTTTAAATTAAAGCAATAATCAAGACGAGGATTTTGTGCCGAAAGAAGTAGCCAACTCGAAGTCGTCATCGTTGCTGCCGTCATCGTGGAAAGAAGAACTGGTTAATGAAGAATTTGGATTTTTATGTAATTTTGATTTGGGCCTCTATTTATCTGTGGGCTTTCGAATTTTGCATATGATTTTATGAATAATGATTGGGGGTGAGGGAGTATCATGAAATTATTCTGTTTTTAAATAATGAAAAATAATTACCATACATATTAGAGTTAATGATGTAATAGAAAAGGGGGTTTCCACCGAACCCCACTATATATACTTTCTTTTACAAACTATACACTTTCTATTTAGAGCGTTACACTATATATTACACACTTTTTAAAATGGAAATAATTTTTTATTTTTATATTAATGGGATACATATGTCATACTCAGAGCAACAATTCAATCACTATTCTCCACTTCACTTTCTCTCTGCTATCTCACTTTTCATATTTACAACATCTATTTCACCACACTTTTCCTTAATTTATGTGCAAATAGTGAGTGCGTAGATTTTATCGAGACAGAGAGAGTATATATATTTTTGGCTACATCATCAGAGCTCCAGATACAATTTTTTTTTGCCAATTCAGGGCATTTGACGAAATTTGTTAAAAAGTAACATGTATTTTGCACATAATTAGCATAATTGTTACTTCCTTCATCCCGAATTATGAGTGCTACCAAGAGTTTCTATCTATTATAAAATAACTTTCAAATAAGTCTTTATCATTGTAGTTGCTCTTATAAACTTTCATATTTTCCCTCTCAACAAGTGTTTAAAGTGACAAATTGGGTTTTAAAAAAGTGTCGGTTAAGTTAAAAATATTCAAACCAGCAACTTTAAACAAATTAACTGATATTTTTTAAACTTGGTCTTGGTGCAGTGTTAATTAAAGAGTGTAAGTGTGAGTGATAAAGAAGCTAGAATGAGTATTAAGGGAGCGTCAATTTTAAAAACTTTGTAAAAGATCATGTTATAACCGTTGTATATGACTTGGTTGTGGGTAAGGAATCAGTAGGTTAGGCACACCGAAAGATGTTATCTTTAAGGTATTTAATTCGTCCCACTATGGTGTAATCGTCTCAACGAATTTCACCTCCAGGATACAAAACCTATGCACTCTTATTCAAAGTTACACTCCTTTGAATAACTATGGAACAATAATCAAAGCTATAATTGTTTGACTCGAATGATAGGATTGATAAGAAGAAAGACTCAGGAAGTAATGATATTCAGTATGTTTTTCGGAAGAGGCCAACCCTATTTATAGAGTTTGTGTTGTGGTCTTGAACAGACACAACTTAGCCGAACTGGTGCCTCCGCAGTGCACGGTCGGGTCAACAAAATTGCACGGCCGCTCCATACTTGTACGGGCGTGCTCTTTGCATTGCATGGCCGTGCAACTTTTCTTCAGCAAATGCCTATTCGAAGAGTCATTCCCCGACCCCAAAATGTTTTAAACTGATTCACTTCCTTTCTCCTAATCCAGTCTTTCACTGAATTAAGACTAATTAATATTCTTTCTTTCTTTCTTATATATATTATATATTTATTTATATATATATATATATATATATATATATATATATATATATATATATATAATATGATACTCAAAACTTTAAGCCATACTTGATATTTTCCCATAATAAAGGGAAGCTTAAGCAAGCTCATGGGAACTCTTTAAACTTAGCTATTATATAACAAGTTTAGCTTCACAAGTTTTATTAGTAATCCCAGTGGGATAAAGAAGACACAAGAAGACAAGAAATGAAAACAAGACTTTTATATCATGAATGAAAAGTTGCTATACAAACTCAATATGGGAGAAGACCAAGTATTATATGTGAATATTACTACATATAACAATCCCCCACTTATTTACATATAATAACACAAAACAATTACAACTTCTTTACATAACGAATACCCATTAAGTGGACGAGCCTTAAACTTTATGGTTGAATGTGAAACCTTTAGGGAGTATATCCTCGTCATGTATGATTTCATGTTCCTTTTGATCTTGGCGGTACCTTGTAGTTGAGCCTTATGCTTAATCCTGGTTTTCACAAGTACTCTAGGAATTTTATCGGAGTAATCCATAAGAAGCGGCCTCTCACTTCTTTACTTGTATAGGTAGACTTATCGAGAATGTCCACAACGCATTCTACGAAATCTATAAGTCTATTAAGGATTTTGAATACATCCTAATCTTGTTGTGGTAATGAAAGTGCATAGATCAGATTTGTAACTTTCAAATAGTGACACTCCCACTATTTTTAAGTTATGCACTCGAAATGTATCCAAGTTTCCATTTCACCAATGTCTAATATTGAATTTCCTTTTAACTTTAAATATAAGGTGAAAAATCTATGACTTGTACCTTAAGATAAATTTGGTTTCAATTAAGACATTGTTTCGACCGGTAACAGTCTCATATCTCTCACGACCTTTGTAATTTTATCCCCTGATAAAGATTTTGTTAGTGGATCAGCTAACATCTGATTTGTAGGAAGATACTCAAGTGCTATCTTTGCATTTTTAACCATATCTCTAATATGATTATATCTCATAGCAATGTGTTTGCTATGATTTGATATTCTCTCATTCTTTGTATTGAATATGGCAGCTTGAGTATCACAATACAAAGTTGTGGCTCCTTTCTTAGAATCAATAAATGGTATGGTTCTTAGAAATCTTCTAAACCATATTAAATTTTTACTAGCCATTGACATGGCTATGTACTCAGATTCCATAGAAGACAAAGCAACACATGTTTGTCTTTTTGAAGGCCAAGCAACTATGGCTCCTCCAATGGTAAACAACCAACCACTCGTTGATTTTGGAGTTGGTTACATCTGACGCCCAATTTGCATCACTATAACATTCAAGTATAGGTGAATTACACTTGTAATGTAAGCCATAGTTTATTGTGAATTTTAAGTAACTTAGTACTCTTTTTAGTTCCGTCCAATGTTCTTCGCTTAGATTACTTGTAAATCTACTAAGTATGCCAATCGGCATTATGCAAGACTCAAAGTCTTGTATGATTAACCACATACATTATGCTACCAATTATTTTGGCATATTCTCCTTGATTTACTTCGTTCACCTTTATTTGGAACTAAAATCTTCGTGAGGGTCAATAGGACTTTTACTTATTTTGCAATCAAAATAATTAAACTTCTTAAATATTTCCTCAATGTAATGAGATTGAGTTAATATGTAAGTTTTCTCCTTTTTTGATCACTTTTTAACCCCTAAAATGACATCTACTGGACCTAAGTCCTTATGTCAAACACTTGCTTTTAAAATAGTTCTTTTGTTTCATTTATACAATTAATATCAAAACCAAATATTAGCAAGTCATCAACATATAAAGTTATAACAACTTTATAGTTAAAGAGGTAACTTTAGTAAAAACACAACTTTCTACTTTACTACTCTTAAAACCAAACTTTCGAATTTCTTGCTTAAACTTC